>JAOEHY010003723.1:0-41697 GCA_025447955.1 Psilopsiagon aurifrons | reverse complement strand
TGACTCATTTGATTAATTTCTCTACCCAAACAGTATTATTACCTGAAATCAAGTGGGAATCATCTTTGTCTAGAAAAAAACCAACCAAGAAACAACAAACAAAAAAACAAAGTCACAGCCCCAAACTGCAAGTTTCAATGCAGTTGTCCGATCGGACACTGAGCTGGGGTTGAGAGACAGGTTTTAAATAAGCTCCTTGCAAACTTGAAACACTTGAACCATATTGTTTGAAACATTAAGCTTGAGCCACTAATAGAAGAGCACTTTTTTAGGGGGAGGGAATGGGGTGAGAGGCTTAAATCCTCAAGATTAAGCCTTTAAATCCAGGGTTAGCACCTAACAGAGACCAGCTCCCCTTCTTCAGAGGTGCTGCAGACAGTCTACTCCTTCTATAAGGATGTCCAATACATAAACATGCATTTAGAGATCTACCTTTAGGCCCCAACCTCCCATGATATAAACATGAGTAAACTGGATTGCAAAAGGCAATTACTACATTCAAGCTGAAAAGAAGAGCAAATTGCAGCTCAAAGTGAAGGAAGAGAGGCCTGGTACACCTCAGGGCAAGGCATGGAACAGCAGTGTCAACAGACCCTGAGGAAAAGCAGCATTAAGAAGGGCTGATAGATCTTCCTGTGAGAAACAATCCTTATCCAATGTCACCTTTTAATTTATTACTAGAGTCAACAACTTCTGCATATGTTATTATATACAATATACACACAGCCTTTAACCAAGTACACTGAGGAGTGACAGCAGCAGAGTTAATTAGGAAAAAAAACATTTCCATCTAAAGGAGATACAAATTCACTAAACATCAGAGTACAGTCAAATTATTCCTAGACTGAAATATTAGGGAGGAATTATTAGATCCTCGGTCTGTCCAAATTAGTTTCCTCAGTCATATCTAAATTCTGAGTTCTTAAGAAAAAATAGTCTATGGAAGTATAAATGCTTTGAGATAATTTTTCCACATTAAAGTCTCTATCCTTTTTCTCTCTGCCTGAGTAAATACTTCATATCTAGCACAGTATTCATATTTTATCCTGTAAATTAAGCAGCAAGAACTGAATAACCCCCACACACACCACAGTTGATAATAATTAGTCCTCCTGGGTTCAGTGAATCTCCTGACACCCTAAAAATCAGAGAGGGAAGCTGGGAGCACTACCCATTTTTGAAGGGGAGCAGCATCAAAGAGAAGGCTGCATGGAATAAGCTCTAGCCAATGCCAGATTGACCGTGATTGCTACAGGAGAGTCAAGTAATAAAAAGCCACGCAAAGTATTTTATTCTTTTTGTGCCTCATAGTTCTTTGCAACTCTTATGCACACATACACAGATCCAGACAAATTGCAAACTGCAGGGCACGCAGCCACACGGCTGCCTGTAGTGCTTTGGGTTGATTGTTAAAGGACTGTAGCCCCCACATTTTGTGCACCTATATCCAGAAACCATGCAGCTGAAGAACATTTCAGCTCATGAAGGAAATGTTGATTCTATGGCTCACTCACCCTGAAATGAGTAAGTAAATTGAGTTCCACACCAAAAACACTTTCTGTAAGACAGGTGCAAGAAATGCAGTTTATAATTAAACCTAACAAGTGTTCTGCTGAATCGCTGCTTAGTGAATTCAGTGCTGAAGTGCAGAAGAGTCACAGAAGTCAGTTTAACTCATTCTTTTTCCATTGTCACCTTAATATCTAGTACAGTGCAACTCCTGTGCTTAAACCTAGCAGTAATAATGCAGATTTGATCTGAACTCCTTTGCATACTCAGATTCTGTTTTCAGCACTTCCTCTCCAATAGTTCATACAAACACTACCATCAGCACAGCAGTATAAACACCAATCTGCCCCTAACAGGCCAACACTGCAAGCTTGCCTCTTTTATTTGCAACTCCAAAGAGATGAAACAAAACACCTGCTACAAAACATTTCTGGGACACAGTCCCTGAAAAGTCTTAGAAGACCCTTGGCAACCCACAGCACTCAGGTAGTGAGGGGTACAAACACAGCAACCCCACAGAGAATCCAGCCAAAAATGCTTTGCCATCGCACTGGGGTAGTGTTTGTACTCAGACAGCACCAGGGAAATGGTGGGATGGTTTCCTCCCTTTTTGCCAGTGATAGTACAGATGCTAAATCTTGTGTCACATGTATTTTATTTAGCTTATTCCAACTTGGGTGAGAGGATAAAGTTACCTCAGAAGGAACTGTAATACCATGAAAACTTAGTGAGTTATATGAAAGTCAGGAATTGTTTTTATGTGCGGCTACTAAAATGTTACCTTTTCAGCTACAACTAACCTGTCCTTGTAGTGAAAACATTACTGGGGGGAGCTTCCAACATCAGCAGTGTTTGTTGCAATAATATATTGGAAGATTTCGTAATACCCAACAGAAGTCTTCAGTTAAAAAAAAGGTGAAATAAGTGTTTGGAAAATAAATTTGTAAAAAAGTAGAAATTTGGCCACAATCACTTCATAATTTCTATTATTAAAAGTAAGCAATTCAGAGGAGGAAAGAAAGCAGTCAGGAATTTAAAGGGTGGGATACTACTTATTTTGTCCAAGAAAAGCCTTTTTATTAGTTTCTCTACTGAGCAATGTTTAGAGGTCAGACAATAGGGAAAAATGAATCAATGTAATAATTCTGAAAGAAAAATCAAGTTTAAGAACAAATAAATGTAATACAGGAACAGTTACAAAAAAGCCTTCAAAGATGATAGCTTTCTGTCAGCTTTTGACAAGACATGGCTGAAAGATTACATATTACATTTTGCCCGGTTTCTGTTAAATGGTTACAGTGAAATTGCGTTTTTTCTCCTTGTCTCTGTCTACTATGTCACTGTTGGATAAAAGTGGCTTTAAAAGAAATAAACAAGCGAACAAGCAAACAAAAAAAAAAAAAACCAAACACCAAACCCCAGACAAAAAATAAAGCCCCAATCTTACCCAACTGTGCTAAAAGTAACATTACACCTGGGGAAACATCAGGGCCACCACTGCTATACTTAAAATAACCAAAAACTGAAAGGCACTTTAAGACAAAAAGCAATAACTACTCACACAAAGAATATATGGAACTTAATAAAATGAATAAGTTACTGCAATATTACTACACACAAGTCAATAGAAAAGTTTAAGTGCTGCTTGTGTAGCTCACCTGCCAACC
This sequence comes from Psilopsiagon aurifrons, assembly GCA_025447955.1. NCBI lineage: Eukaryota > Metazoa > Chordata > Aves > Psittaciformes > Psittacidae > Psilopsiagon > Psilopsiagon aurifrons. Next base: position 38,521 of record JAOEHY010003723.1, on the reverse strand, counting down.
ACCAACCTCGCACACACCACCTATTCCTTTGCTTGCTTTTGGTCACTAGACATGTAAGCTACAGCTGACTCCCAGCCAGGGCAACAGTGTAGGGATAAGTAGGCGTAAGTAGGATAAGAGAAAGAACAGACAGAGGGGAGCTGCGGCTGTATCGCACAGTTAGCAATTCAGGATCAGAAATTCAAAAAGAAATTCTAAAAATTAGATTACTTAAATCAAATCAAAAGACTAAGGGATTTTTCCAACCTTATAATTGAATCCAGACCCCTGGAAACCCCCCACTCCCTGGGCCTCTTAACTCAAGTACTTTTCTTCACAACTTATTTATTACATAATTATAAACTATTCTGGCATTCCAAATAAAGCATTTGGTTCCAGTAAGTGCAGCTGTGTTTCTTATTTGTCCCTATATAAGAGCTTTTGGCTCTCTATAGATAAGCTTTGTACACTCTTACAATTAAATCACTAACTAATAGCCTACTTTAAGATATTTTCAAGGAGAAGAAATACAAATAAGCTCCAAGAAATGCATTTTTCAAATGAACAACATACCTCAGGATAAGCTTGTAACATCCAGCATAAGACACATCCTTCATCTTGTATCAGGCAGCTCAACAAGCAACATCCTTTACCTCCCCATATCAAAGGGAGTTGTTAAAGGACTGATCACAAATTTTAGAGAATACTTTAGGTCACTTCCTTACTCGCACCTCAAACACTACTCCTCTAAATACAACCCCTTCCTCTTCACACCTCTCACTAAAACTCCCATCCTGCAACGAGCCTTGGCCGTGCACTCTACCCCACTCTCCACAAGATACAGGTGACACTAATTTTCCAAAGCATCCAGCAAATAGCCTTAAGGGGTGCCAGCTGCCTCTGGGCTGGATTAAGAGCCTCTTCATGTGCCCATGTTATCAAACATTTAATACAAGAGTAGTACATATTCCTACAGCATCATGCACTTATTAATTGATGAATACCTTATCAACTGCCATAAAAAAAATTAAGCTGGACTGCTTAATACTTTTAGTTGAACTAAGTAAACACTTTAGATCCAACAAAGTCACTGTGAAATGCTACAGCATAAATCCTTCAGATTCAAATATTTCACTGGTAAGCCTTCTAAATAAGGGGTAGTGGGGGAAAAAAGGTATTCAAAAGTTATTACCTGAACTTGGCAAGTACAAAAAGAAAATTAAACTGAAAGGAATGTAGTTCATCTGCTTACAAAAAAATACTCATATGATAGGCAAGCGCTGGCACGGAAAGGCAAGCTGGGTAGCAAGTCCTGGTCAATTAGAAAAAGAAATCTTCTCAGCCTGTAAATATTAAATGATCAAAACTTCTGTTTCATATTATTTATTATAAATAGTGGAAAGTAGTGGATTAAATGGCACTCAACAGTCTTGGTTTGAATTTCTTGTTGAAAAAAAAAAAAAAACCAAAACAAAACCAAAACCGATTTCCTAAGCCTTTCACCTAATGTAAAATAAAATGGCATAAGCATCAGTCACTCATTCCAAGATGCCACTGATGTTTCCCGTGACAGAGCAGAGCCATGTGTGTTCAATGGAGTGGACATAGTGAGCCAGTGGGGTTGCACTTCACGCTGGCTATCTGAACATTACAAAGCTCCTGTCCAATCTGAACCAGAATGGTAGAGCCAGCAACTTCATTCTCTTTCTGTCTCATGGTTGTGCACTTAAGAGTATACTGTCCTTAATGAAGTGCATCTTCATGCCTACCATATGTAAGGATAGAAAGTTTTACTGATGTGTTTAAAAGCATTTTAAATTGAACTTTTGCAGCAGGTGAAAGGCAGATGTCCATTGCTCTGTTGTCTTCTGTGTGGCTTGGAACTGATATCATTTAATTTCATGCTTTTTGGGGGGAGAAACGTAATTAATAGCTGGCAGATGGGTGTATTTTAGAGCTTCTGTTATGCCTAGAGAAGCAGCTTTGGATATTCTTGTTGAACAAGCACCACTCACTCAGCTATCCTGATCAGTGTGCCGGTACTGGCAGCCCAAACAATTAAAACAATTCTAAGCTTCAGAACCATGAGATTTCAATTAAAAATGCTTTTTTTTACTCTTTGCCTTCTGATTCTAATTTTCATTTCCAAGGTTCAGTCAATACTTACTTGCAATTCTTCTGCACAGTCCCAATAGCTTAACAGAAGTTGAAATTCTCGTATAATTGCCAAGAAATTGGAAACTGAGACTTTAAGTGGAACATCAAATAGTGTAACAGACAGAAGTTGTGAAGTCTGAGTGATTCATGTTTTCAAAACAGGCTTATGTGTAAACTCTCAGAATTTCTTAATGATTCAAATTCACAGCTAATACAGGTTTCTCAAAGCTACTCCCAGGCTTGTCATTCTTGCAGCAGGCTTTGTGATTCCTACTGAACATAACTGGGAATTCATAGGGTGACTTCAGCAGAGCTCTGTTGATTGACACCAGAAGGTGATCTCAAAGTTCATTAAAAAGAGATGCTATCTTCAGTAAAACTTCTGTTCAGAGCTAATTAGAACCTTGCAAGTGCCCAGTTCTTCCCCATACAGTATTTCAGTTTCCTTTGATAATATCAGGTTCCCGCACTTCAGAAAGACATTTCTCAGTCCTGGGTTTCTGCTTTGGTGACAAGCTTTTTCCTTTGATCTCAGTGTAAGAGTTTTCTCTGGCATGCTCTTTGCTCCCACCTTTTTCTGGTCTACTTCCAAGAACTGAACATTTTCAGTTCTCCCATTAGATTTTAGCTTTTGTGTATTTTTCCTTATTGGAACTGGCAACACAGTGCTATTTAAACGCAGTTCCATCTGTCAGAGTCAAGTCCTGCAGGTAGGGTGTCATGTTTGATTTCATGTTATCATTTGTTGTGTAGTCAGAGCTAAAGACAAAAAATGTATACTATAAAACACTTTCTTGTATAAATCCCTTTGAGAGCTCTTTTACTGTTGCTGCAAGACCTACTTGTGTCCTCATGAATACAGCCCCTTCAACACTGTCAGAGAGAAAACAGGAAGGGGAGTACTCAGTCTGACTTTGTTCCTTAGGGTTTCTTCTTCTGCTCTCCATGTTGAATGCATGTCCTAAGCACTTATGTGAATTTGTATGCTAGCATTTTGGATTATTTGAAACATTGTAGACTTAAAATAAAGCTGCAATTTTGATTTGAAAATGAGTGTACTTATCTTTCATCACCCAGGTCTCCGTTGTCTGGTATGAAGTTACATCCAACACTGGAAGAAGCAGCATGGTCAACTTTTATCCCAGTATGATAACAGTTGTACTTCACAGTCAGTGCTTCCGATCCAAGAGGGGATTAGATGGGAAACAATGCCTAATAAAAGCACCATTTAGTGGAGCCTTCCTGGTGTGTATATCAAATAGATTTGGTGAACACAAGTATTTCCTTCCCAGTCTCCTAAATTGACATTGCTTCTTTGGTTCCTTCTTCTTCTCAAAAAGAAATAACCTTTAAGAACCCCCAAAATATGATGCTGACCATAGTCAGGATGTTTACAATAGCATACATAGAAAACCTTTGCAACCCATGGAGTGCTTGTCTTTTCACAAACAATATGCACATCTCACTTTGCAGGTCTTTCTGATCATAACTGCTTAGGAAAAGCATTACATGAATACTTTAATTTTGCTTTATCTTTGGCATTGTATCAACATTGTTTTTTCTTCAGCCATCTAGAAATGGCTGTTCAGGTGTAAAAGGTTTCTTGAGTTTCTTCCTTCTCTCTTAAGCAGTTCGGTGTTCATTTTATTTTTCCAAACAGTGTCATTAATGTTTCTAGCTTGAAAATTCCTAAAGAAAGATAAACCTGCAATATATATTGCCTGTATAGCTTCACCAAAGGCAACCATGTCAAGAGGCAGAAAGCACAGACAGCATCTCTCATGCCCTCCCACTTTGAAAGTCACCATAGTGAAGAGCCATCAAGGGCTGACAGATAATCCACATTGCAATAGCAAAAGATCCAGCCACGAAAGCACTTCCCAAGGGTCGGTCACATGTTTCCTTTTAATATTAGGATGGGCTTGGGTGCTGCAAGGCCAGCTGTTACCCTACAGAGGATCTGACACCGTGGGAGCAGCAGACAGTAAAAGTGGTGACAATCACACTCAGGTTCTCTGCCAGCAGCTATGCAGGGGCAGAGCAGCCTTCCTGCCATAAGGACCTGGCAGACCACGTTCAGAAGGACTGTGAAAGGAAGCTTCGACACTAAACATGGGGAAGTGGGTTACAGCTGGAGGGCTGAGCTGCAGCCTTGCTGCAACCCTTGCAGATGGCCATCTCACCAGCTGGCCCAGGGAAACTGCTTCAGCCACACAAGCCCAGCCTAACTTTCCACTTTTAACAGCAAAAAGCTGGGGAAAGGCCACATCTTAAACAATCAGAGCTCCTCTGCTCAGTAAATGTGAGGCATAAATCTGAGGTCTTCCATCAACATCAGCACAGCTGACCCAGTGCTAGGCTGCTATCTTAAGATCTGTGCTTTTAGTGCAAACAAAGTACCATGTCAGGGGAAGGAATCTGTTAAGCCCTCAGCTATTAGCACTGTTGTCATTGTAAGCACTTTTCCAGGTTCTGTTGCTGGAAGCAGCTATTTCAATTCATCTACAAGTTTTCCTAAAAGAGATATGACTAGATTCTACACTCAGGAAATGCAAACCAGCAAAGCAGATGCAGAGTGGCCAGAACATAGGACAGGCACACAGGTTCTCCAAAATAATGTATTGAACTGGGGGTTTGGAGAGCACTGGTGTGCTGGACATTGTGCAAATAGCACAAAGAAATTATATTCACAATATAAAATGAGAAGCAAAATTAGAAATTGATAGTTCCTGGTTTCACATGTGGCCAGTAATCCTATTTAAACCTCCAGATTAGACCAAACCAAGCAGGAACTATTGTACTAGAGTTACACTATCGATGGCCTTGGCCAGGAAGGCTGCTGCAGAATGAAGGGATTGAAATTACCCTAGAAGAGAAGGACTTGGAAGTACCAGTGGATGAAAGATGGGACATGAGCTGGCAATGTGTGTTTTGCAGCCCAGAAGGCAAATTTTATCTTAGGCTGCATCCAAAGGAGCATGACCAGCAGGTCAAGGGAGGTGATCCTACCCCTCTACTGTGCTCTTGTGAGACCTCACTTGGAGTACTGTGTCCAGCTCTGGAGTCCTCAGTACAGAAAAGACATGGACCTGCTGGAGAGTGACAGGAGGAGGGCTACAAAAACGATCAGAGGGCTGGAGCACCTCTAAGATGAGGAAAGGCTGAAAGAGTTGGTATTGTTCAGCCTGGAGAATACTCCAGGGCAACCTTACTGAGGCATTTCAGTACTTAAAAAGGACCCATAAGAAAGAGGGGAGAGACTTTTTAGCACGGCCTATTGTGATAGGGCAAGGGGTGATGGTTTTAAACTAAAAGAGGGGAGATTCAGGTTGGATGAGAGGAAGAAATTTTTTACAATGAGAATGGTAAAATCCTGGCACAGGTTCCTCAGGGAGGTGGTGGATGTGCCAGCCCTGGAGACATTCAAGGCCAGGCTGGATGTGGTTCTGGGTAACCTGATCTAACTGGAGATGCCCCTTCTCATTGCAGGACTAGATGATCTTTGAAGGTCCCTTCCACCCCAAACTATTCTATGATCCTGTGATTCCTGGGTCCGTGTTTTCTGGTCTAGTCAGCGAATCCACAGCCATCTTCTGTCTTGTTAGTATGTGGCTGTCCTGCACACATGGAAGGAATTGTGAAAAGATGAAAGTCCTCACCCTGCAGTAAGCAGCTACCAGAATGGCAAAGGTCACAGCCTAGAATAGCTCCCCTACCCTGAGCCTGGTATGCAGTGATTCCTATTTCTAAACAGAAAAGGAAGGAACAGCAAACCTTGGGTCATGTACAGCTCCTGCAATAAAAACTCAGGCTCACAGCACAACACTGGAATTAAAGAGACCTTTTTTTTGTTTGCTTTCCTAGTATTTACAGCTGAAAACATCAAAGGCTGACTCATGCACAGAGCAACAAGCACATTTAAGTACCAGGATGCCCTAGAACAGCTGCTGCCTGATCAGGAGAACCATCCTTCAGGGCCATTGTCATTAACAATTCTGTAATTCATGTTGATGGCAATGCAGGGAAACAAAACAAACTGATGTTCAGGCACTAGCAGCCGTCCACTGGACAGCTTGTCTTTCTCCAGGAGTTGTATGCAGCCCCCTCCAGTTTAGAGAAGAATGGTAAAACAGAAGATAAGAGCTGCAAAGTAGCTGAGTACATCCCACATTGACATTGGTAGATTATAGGCTACAATAAATTCCCATTTGATGGGTTTAGCAATTGAGTTGGTAGTTGATGAACAAATGCATGTTGCAGTGGCTTGGCCAATTGCTGTAGACTTTAGGTTGGACTATTTCTTTAATGGATCAAACTGTTCATTTTCTGCTGCTTGGTAAATACATAGTTTGTTTACAGCCTCCCCTAGAAGTCCACCTGAGAAAATATCTCTCCTACGTAGTAGAACTCTCCATTTAGTATGTGGCCCAGTTTATACATGACAGACAAAGTAGGGGTTTTTATTCTGCCATCTTCCCATTTTACAGATGAAGGTGTGGTCCACTGACCAAACATAGGCTCAGAGCCCCTGCCCTGTCCCTGGGGAGAGCAGAGAAAAGGATATCGCCAGAGCAGACCTGATTTGAAGCCCTATGGTCCCATTTGTGCCAGAACCATCCAGATTACATGGGCTAATGCCTGGGTTTGCCTCAGAGCACCAGAACCATTCAGGCTCTTTTCTAGCAGGTATTAGAAGCTTGAGCAAACATGTTGCTTCATTTTAAATAATGTGGATGGCAGCTGAACCAGAATTTGGTCTGAAACATGTTTATAGTGCTGTGTGAGCTGACATGCTCGATGTCTCTCAAGAAGGCTGCGGCAGACTTGGAAAATGGCACCAAATGGCCTGAGCACCTTCATCACGACACATGATTCTGCATGAAAATTCTTTATGCCACTGCAGACTGTGACTTCTTACCAGGAGACTAATTCTTCCTGGAGATTGTACCAAACACTAGCAGAGGGGCTCCCTTTAAGAACTGCTTTCCAATCTCTATCCTTACTTTTCTTTTTTCAGCCTTATCTTCCTGCCTTTTTTTCACAGTAAGACATCTTTCCCCATATTGGTATTTATAGTGTCTAATACTCAAGACATCTCTATTTCCAGGAAGCAACAGCTCCTCCTCTAAAGTATGTTTTGTCTCATCTTTGGAGCTTTTGACTCTGTACTGCTTAACCAACATGGGATTAAAATAACCAGAAAAGTTATTATAACCAGCTTAGCATTTTTAATCAGACAACTCTGGGAGAGCTTCAGATGCCCTATGACTCACATACAGATTCTGAAAAACTAAAGATTCCTTCCCAGGCTTCTGAAACAAAAGAAGCTGCAGCTCATCCACCCACTTCTCAGTTTGGAGTGGACAGAGGTGAGGTGCCCTATATATAGGTAAAACAGATGTAAGGAGGTCTGTGGAGGTAAAACTGAGTCAGTGGATATAGCTTTGATTTTAGACTTCAAGCATTCAACACATGAAATACATGTCCTTCCTACTCCACAGTCATTTTCTTTCCAGATTCTTCTCTGCACTTAACCTATCTGAAAATCTTCTCAACAACAAGGCAGAGAAGACTGCTTTGGCAAAAAGATGTATGTTTCTTTAATCTTACATTTTCCTCCCTTTTCATTTACCTAAGCACACAAGCAGAGGTTTGGGATTTTTTTATCATACATATGTGCTGAAACCCAACCATGTCAGACTGCTTAGCTGTTGTGCATTGTTACATTGAATTTTAATTTCTGCACAGGTATTTTTGTTCATAAGTTCTTTAATTTTTGCCTCAAGTTTTCACCATATTTCTCTACACCTTCAGCATGGAAAGAGACTGAGCACCTCCAAGAAATTTGTTATTGGAAATAACAACATGATTAAGGATGGAAAAGCTTGTAAAAATGGAGGGCTGCTTCCATGTGGAGCCTATTCAACAAAGTCAATACTAGTGTACATTATACCAGGCTGTGTTTCAAATGTAGGAACATTGGATCTGAGATAGATAGAAAGTTAGAAATTAGGTTCAGAAAGAGAATGAGAAGAAAAAAGAAAAACAATCAGTGAATGTGGGAACTGCTTCTTAGGTTTCCTCTTGAGATCTGGGACGTTAGACCCCAGTTTGACAGTGCTGTAAAAAATCTGTTCCCCTGAAATACATTTTTAAAGTTAACAAAAGCAAAGAGGATATCTCAGACCTGAAGCTGATTTCCAATTGGGCAGCAGTTTGGTATTCAGCATTTTTCTAACCCTGAATGAAACAAATATGGATGAGGTAGAAAATGTGGAAGACTTTCACAAATAGTAACAAGTTACAGTAATAAAGTTATCTGCTCTGTACAGGAAGAAGCATATTATTATAAGACTGACATCATGTCCAGAAAATAAATTAGCTGTGCATTAGATCCTTCATTCCATGGGAATCCTTTTTCACCCCTCCTGTTACAGGAATGATTTTGTAGCTACTGATAAAAAGTGCAGTGGATGCAGAGAATTATCCAATTACCATTTTATCATGTAACCCATGGTGACTGTGGGCTGTACTCTGACAAGAAGCAGCAGGACCAGCTTGCAATCCACAAACATGTAACATTTCAGGAGGAAGAATGAACAACTGAACCTACATGATGCTTTTTCTCAAAACTGCATATTTCTGCCTTATTTTTATCTCCGAGTTGCTTTCTGGGGAACTGTAAATTAAAATCTTCAGGTGCAGCAGCACTTTGGTCTAGCCTGTAAAGCTTACTCACTGACCCAGTGAAGCAAAAGAGCAGCTTATGCTTTTATATTCTCTACCTTGCCAGTATATGCTCTATTGGTTTAAATAGTAGAAAATCCAATGTGTTTCTGTTCATGCTGCAATCTTAAAAATTTTATTCTACTATAAGATCTCATATAGCAATAATTATTATTATATTTTCTTTTATGATGACTGCTGATTGGCCCACCTGTCAGTACAGACAGATTTTTTTTATTTCATTTGAAATAAATGTTTCAGCTCTCAGGAGAGCAGAATCTTTTGGAGAGGACTAATAGAGAGTATTTGCTGAAGTAAAACAGAAAACAACAAAAAGCTTTGCTTATGTAAAAAACTTAATTTATTAGTAAGAATATGTTAGTATTTTAAATGCTACCGATTTCATAGTGGTGTTCATAAATGCAATAATATTCATTTTGTGCAAAAACCTGAATTTATGCAGTGATGACATGCTGAGAATATTTTAAGAAAGAATTAAAGCAATAGAGTCAAAACCAACATGCATTTGGATGAATGGTATTACTTTATGACGTGAAACTTGAATGTTAGTGAAGAACTGCCTGCAACTGCTCATTAACATGCTCACTTCATTAACTCCATCGAATACCCAGAAATCACACTGCCGTATGAGAAGTCCTTGATTTAAGTATTACACCTGTCAATTTTAGAAGTTAAAAATGAAAGTTCTGATGTTTTTATGCCAGGGTTTGTGCCAGGGAGCAGCAATAGATGACTGCTGCCATAAGGGAAGGCAAATGGGAACTAGGCGTGACAAGAGAGCAGGAGGTGAAAGGACCTTGCTAAGCAAAAGGCAGGATGCTGAGCAGAGAGTGTGAGTCAAGGTCTGGCTCAGAGACACCAACCAAGGTCAGTCTCAGTCCCATGATCACCAGACAAGGGAACAAGCAGAATTCAGGCCTGAGGTTAAGCTGAGAAGCCAAGACAACACTGAATGCCCTGAGGCTATGCTATTACATATATGCCACATGCCTCTCAAAACAGACACTTAAAAACACCCATTATTTTTAGGGTTATATTAGTTTATATTATGTTCATTATTTCCAAGTAGATTAAATTCTTAACTAAAGAACACCTAAATTGCAACAAAAAAAAAATAAGTCAGCAGCATTCTTTGAGGGCAGTGACTGTGCTTCCAATGAGCATTAGACAAGAACCATACACAGCTCTTGAACATTCATGTGCATCACAGGCATGCCATAAAAGAAAAGAGAAATCACAGATTCCCTGGAAGTCCAGCATGAGGGCATTTGCCTGGGCAAAAATCCAGGATTAATTTTGTGCTGTGCTGTCCTCCCACTTATCACAGGTAAACACCTTAGCTCAGAACGCTGTGGCTGCTCTGGGCGACATCAGCCAACTTTAGAAATCTGTCCTGAGAATGCTTTCACAAAACAAGGTTATTTAAACTTGTACACTTTCAGGTGGGACTGGATTTTCCAGATCTTTTTGCTTTTAAGAAAATAGGGGTGTTTTGAGGGGAAGCAGGAATCACTTTTTAAGAAGTCTGATAACTCAAAAGAAAAAAATCTGAAGCAAGCTCCAGTTCTTGTGCTGTATAACTCACAGCCTAAATGGCCAAGACTGAGGAAGAATACTAGAAAGCAATAATTATTCCTTGACAGGAGGAAAACAGAGAGGTAAACTGACTTGCTCAGTATAAATCATCTACATAGCACCTTACTCAAAAGGCTATTAAAGCTTTTTAAAATGCATTCCTCTTACTCTCTGTCCCATATAATAAACACTAGACAGCTGCTTGCATTCTTATAAGCATGAATCTTTAATTCTTCTTCTGTCATCTGTTTTAAACAGCAGAGTATGATTTTGCTGTGATAAAGTTCTGGAATCATAATATATAAATCTGCTTGCTATTTGTAAATGTCAGTACAAATGGTACTTGGGCATTTGATTACTTACTGCCTCAAGCATATAAACTAGCATATTAAAAACTTAGCATTCTTGTCAGAATTAACTCATCTTAATGCTTCTAATAACATCTCTCCCATGCAGAAGTTATTTCTTTCAAGTTTTTTTAAATATTCTTTCATTTAAGTTACTCTTCTTTTCCTTGCAAATGGCAGAATTTTCTCAGAGACTCAGCTGACAACAAACTCACAGGGTCATGGGCTCAAAGTGTTTAACTTCTTTAGTTTTGAAGGACAAATATGAAAAAAAGCAGAAGTCTAAAGTCTTCAAAGAAATCCCAAAGTCATATACCAGCACTGCATGCAATTCCCACATCTGTGAATATAAATGGGTATTCACAGCTAAAGCTGTGAAGTAAAAAGAAAAGCCCCTCCTTCCCACCTGATAAAATTTGTCAAATTCACAAAAATGTAACATACAAATATCATCTAGTCTCTGCCAGCAAAAGAACTGCTCTCTCCCTAGGTATCCATCTCTTTCCAATCTTGTTGGTTGAGGGAGCCCCTTCTCATCCTTCTTACTCAGACTTTTCTCCATGGAATTCACCTTTGCCTTCCTGAGGCTATCGCTGAATGGCTTCTCTAGCAAATATTTTTGTTTCAGTACAGAAGAAAACCCCCAAACCACCATCTTCGGCTCCATAAGCTTGCAATTTAATGTAAACTTCATGCACTTTTCTTCACTTTCTCTATATTCAAAAATTGGCACTTGAAACACCCTGCACTGCCACAGCGAGGTGCACTGCAGAGCAGAGCAGTGCAAGCTTCAGTGCCACCATCCACATAGGTACAAACACAGACAGACAGCTAAAGCACCTTGCCTATTAAGACCTGCTCTACTCCATGTGTTCCAGTCTGCTCTCTCCTTACACTACTTGAAGACACGCATTATAAAGTTGCATAGTGCAACATAAGACATTAGAAGTATAAAGCACAAGTATGTACTTACGTCTTAAAATGGAATGTTGATTTCTCTTTTTTTTATCAGGACTACTAGTTGCATATAAGAGTTTAATCCTATTTTTCTCAAAACTAATTCAGTAGTAGGGAGATTAAGCAGTAACTTATGAACGTGAAAACATATCTGGAACCTAAATGATGTAGTATGTCCAGGAAAACAATCACTCTTGGATGACTGCAAAAGAATTCAATATACTGATTGCAAAGCTGACCAAAAAACCCAAAACCCAAGCAGCACCCTAGAGCTTCCAGGAAGTCACTCATTTTATTTTGTGGGGTTTTTTTTAAACTTGCTCCTGAATTTTTATTTCGAGCAACAGCAAGGCAACCCCGTTTTCCATCTAATTTATTACTGACGGCATGGCATCTCTGGAGAAGTCTGCCTACTGAACATTCCCTTTGGATTTTATTTTAAGGGTTCTTTTTTCCCAAATGAAAGTGAGGGATAGCTGTTGATATAACATAGTGTTAGCCAGTTGTCTAAAATTCTGCAATTTGTAGAAGCCTCACTGGATCCCAGAAGACAATAGTAGCAGTCCCTTATATTCACTTTCAATTAAATGAAAAAAACATAGGAATCTTACTATTCTGCCATGGGATAGTGGAAAGCTTCCATGGTCAGTGCAGTATGTAATCAGTGAAAAACATTACTTTGGAGTACATTGCAGCACCCGGCCAGGGTAAGTAGTTGCTCACAGCTGTCAGTATGCCTAATTTCTCACATGTTGCATGGAAAGTTTAGTCCACTGTGGCTTGAGACTGAACAATAAGAGTGAATTTACATGTTCATATTTTTATTCTGTTTTTCTGATGAATTTAGAAGCAGGATTGCACTGTGATGCAATATTAATGGACATATCCATGTATATGTTCAACTGGCCTATAGAATGTATAATCTCATTGAAAACAAACCACAGTAAGTTAAAGCAATAGCTAAAGAATCGAGAGATGACATACTTATCTACAGTCTACAGACATACTTATCATACAGTCTATCCAGCGATGCGCTGGACTTTCCCCAGGAGTCTGAGGAATTAAAAATCTATAACAGATGGATTTGATTCTTACTAATTTGTTTGCCTCAGGTCGGCTTCAATAAAATGCTAGAGCCTTAGTCTCCAGGGTCTACTGAGCATTGCAGTATCTAAATGTTTGCAATTGTATCCTCTTAGGTAAAGAGAACACATTTCATACCCAGCAAAGAGACCTCAATCTACTAGGACCTCTGTGCACTCCCACATGAAACTCTGGTAACATCTCTCTTCCTGGGCTATGATAGCAAAGGGCACAAGTTCAGTTTGGACAATATGGACCTAAGTAGAAGGAGGGAGTGGGAAGCTGAGTAGTGAGTCAGAAGTGCCTGATTAATTTTTTTTTATGATTAATATAAATTAATACTGAAGCATTGCAAAGTCAGCTGGTAAAACCAGTGACATTGCACTGTGCCCTCATGGATGCAATCAGTGTACAGTAAGGACAAACTTTACATACCCCTTGAAATGAGGAACTGAACTGTTATACATGCCCAAACAAGGTATATTAATTGCATAAATGTTTCAAAAGTAAACTAGTTTGAGTTACCTCAAACTTACTGCTTGCACTTCTAAGGAACCACACTCCACACTGAACCACATATTATGTAGCTGGCTGTGGGCTAACTTTCCTGCACAGAAAAGGACATACTTAGCACTTCTAAAGGAAGCACAGCAAGGACAAGCATTGAACACCCACAGAGATTTGGATTCAGTCCTGGTCCATAGGCGGGGTTTTTACACCTAAAAGGAATACTGAATTCCAATATAAGGAGAAGGATGGGGTTTCTAACACCTAGATGCATTTGGTAATGCAAAATCGGCTGACTGAGCTCAGCAGACAGTCTTACTCCATTTGTAAGGAAGTGCTGATTATTCTGCTTCCCTTTTTACTTGCTGAAGCTAGGACTGCTCTAGGAAAGGCCCATGCTGGGATGAAAGAATCACAGAAACTTTTTTTCCCCTGGAATTCAGAAAGATTTTAAAAAAAAAAAAAAAAAAGTTCTCAGGTATTTTGCTTGTCTGAAAGTTAAATAAATATGATTGAAAGAAAAGAAACACATACTTGTAATTACTTACTATTTGCACAATATCCATTTATGACACATTTGTCATTAGGAACTGAATTGTTCAACCTTACCACTGAAATTTTACAATTGTGCATCTTTCGATTACAGCAACTTCAAATTAATGACATAGTGATTCATGGTTATTAACAGTTAAACAGTTATGTGATTAGCTTTTTCAATTAAGTAATACAAGCCATGAAGCTGATTAAGGCAGTAGCACTCTCCGCTGTGCATGTGTTGTATCTACAAGCTTGAGCAATCACCTACAACACTTAAGGAGGAGTTACATGCTAAAGAATTAGCTTCTGGGCTCCCTGCCTTATGTTGGTGATTTAAACAATAGCCTAGACCTCTTTGTGAGGGCTTTTTAAAATTACCACAGATTTATAATATATGGAGCCCTAATTATTGCAGGTTGATGCACATTAAGCACAAAAAAAAAAGGTACAGACACAATAACTAAAAGAAAAGGCTCATAATAAGAGTATCAATGCTTAGCCATAATTTTAAATCCCTTAAAATCCAAATAGCCTCAAGGGGCTGGATAAAGTCTGTTTGTTGTACTATGGAAAGCCTACAGTATCATCTGTTTCATGTTATGTATTCCTTGTTAGTTCATTAAGGGATAACATATACTGTGCCTCCAAGAATAAATCTGGAGAACTAATCCTTAATTCCTAGAAGCTTGAATGATGGTAACTTCTCTTTAAACAGCACAGTAAAATTCCCAAGAGTGAATATATCTTGTTTCAATTCTGAGGATACAATTTGTAGGACTTCACCAATCCATGATTCCGAATATGTGTGCTATCAATTTTTACATTTTTTTACTACCCTCATACTGTATCAAAGCAAAGGTTTTTTGCAACATGCATGCCATGAACTTCCTCTGGGCTATGGAAAATCTATTTGATTATGTCAATCAGCCATTTTTATTAACAGCCAAACCAGGCAAAGAAATATTAACTTTGCTTCCTACACTACAGAAAGACATATGATTACTGCATTTGCTGCATTGAAAAAAACCTGTAGGACTTTCAGAGAGCATCTCTAATCAAAAAAGCTCATTAGAGGTTAGATACTTATTTTAGACTTCAGCAGTTATGGTTCTGTATTTATATCAGACTTTTGCTCATGCATTATTTGCACAAGTAGAGCTAGTACAGATGAGGTCCATTCACATGATAAACCCATTTCAACATAAATACCAGGAATATTCAGAGATATTGATCTTTGATTTAGCTCTGCCCCCATGTGGTCTCTTACATAGTTTTCTTTTATTTAAAGTACCACTAGCAAATACTGAGTAAAGTTGAGACATTTCCTGCCACCTTCTAGTTCTGTTTTCAGTTTCTCCTGCCCATTTCTTCAAAAGTTTCAGCTTGGTCCCCCTACTACCTCCACTCCTTCCCATTCCTCATTCAGTTTCATGTCTTTTGTTCTATGACTGGCAATTTCTAACTAGATCCATACAAATCTTCCCATGATTTGTCTGTGATGTATGACTGAGTCACTGCTTTTTTGATAAGACTCAGTTTTGGATGAGCAGTGTTATCTGAATTGTTATTCAGAGGAAATGTAGCACAGTCATAACACTAGACTGTATCAAGAAGTGGGACAAATTCAGAGGTCTGTTTCTATGGATGAGCTCTGCTCTCAGGAATCTCTCTCCTCCCTCGTGTATGAATAATATAAAGTAGAGAAAGAAATATCTCACTAGTCTGGGAAATTCTGAACAATACTGGTCTGCAAAATTGCAAGTCTTCCACATGTACATTCTGCTGTCCTTATCTGCAGATTTTCACCACAATCCAAATGGTGTTTGAAGTCAGAGCATGAAACAGATGGGCACACTGTCCTGCATCAAGGCACAGCCTCTCTGTGCTCTCAGAGATCCTGCCAGATGGCACACTCCCCAGCATCATGCTTTTCGACTGCATGAGACTCAATGTGGAGTGGAGAGGAAGGTTGCAAGATCTGTGTGCACCAGCAGAGGGCAGAGACATATTTGCCCAAGGGATCAAGAGCTGAGGAGGGAAAGGAAGTTGCAGGTAGATGAGAAATAGTGCAAGTAAACATCATTTGTCCATCTTACATTCTGGCTTGCTGACATATCCGCCAATAAAATTCACATATGTGACCAAAACAAAAAAAAAATCGTTTGTATTTGAAACTCTAGCTTAGACTATGCAGAGGCTGCTTTGTACTGGAATTTACAGACCCTGAATCAGAACTTTCAAGTTACAGGTAGACAACAGAAGACATAAATGGCAAACGGGACAAGGGAATGCTCCTTATTTAAGCCTGGAGAGGCTCTATGTCATGAAACTTGTTCTACACTCTAGTAAGTCATCCCCCTGTGTATAATAGAACACTGTACTTGGAAAAAATCCTGTTGTTCCTTGAAAAACTGTACACCTTTGATACATAATGCAATTATTACATTCAATATGTGAAGTTTAACAAAGAGGGATTCTGATGATATACTCTAGTTGTGTTCTTGTCTTCATAAACTTATTTGACAAAATAGTATACTATCGTACTTACTGCATGTAGTTACTGAGTTCGGTGCAATTCCCGAAGTTCAGTACAGTTTCTGTACATTCAAAGGCTGCATTCAGACTTCTACCCATATTAAAGGGGTTTGATATTATCATCTCCGGACACACTATTCTTACTATATCCCAGTCATATACCAACTGTACTTCTAAATAACAGTAACATGTGCTCAACAAAATTATTTTTGTTCCCAGAATATGCAGAATCTTTTTCCAGGCACTTATCTACAAACCACGGTCCTGCCTTCTGTCCTGTCCTCTTGACATCAGCTCTAGAACTAAAATCCTAGAGACAAAAAGCCTGCTCGTGAAATTGGCTGAACTATTCTAATCAGCAGAGGTCAATATTTTCTTTTTCCTAGCAACATCTTCCTTTTTCCTGATACTGTAGTATTCTCATGTTCATGGGTCAATTTGCTGCAAGGATTCCACCCTTCCTAACTCTACTTTGTTTCTCTGTAGAAAGCCTCTGCTCCAGCTCCAAAGGACTAGTACAGTCAAGGGTCCATGGATATGCTTCTCTTCAGTGTCTATTTCTTCAGGAGCACAAAAGCTTCATGATGGTTAGAAACAAGCAAAGTACAGATTTTTTTGCATATGAAATCAAGTATGTTCCTTTTTCCTTAAAAAAGTAGTCTATAATGCCCTATATAACCTTAATACAAGTCACAAATAGTTATAAATGTGTACTTATGACTACAGATCCTGACTTCTGATGATAAACTACTTAATCATGAGCTAATGGCTGTCTTACACTCAGTTATTCCAGTGCCAGAGTCTGCTGGCTCAAGTTGCCCTATATGCCCTTGTGTTAATTACTTTGACTAACTACAAGAGCCACTTATTAAATTTACTGATTTCACTGTCCACAAGCCAATATTTTCTAATTCTTCTACATCAGTGATCAGACTACTGCTCTCTTTTTATTGGCTTATATAGCCTTGTTCAAATTCAGTGAAATTTCCCTTTCTTTACAGGGCAAACACAGCACACTAAGATGCAGTGATTAAGTTGTGCACATGGATTTTTGATAGCCCCCTCCAGGCGGAAATTTTTCTTCCATCTTCAAGATTTTAACAGGTGGCAAGCAGTAGAATAGACAAATATTAGATACCTTCGAAATTTAGATATATGGGACCTTACTCCATTTACACCTTCTTCCAATGCCACTGAACCATTCTTACAATTTGTAGAGACACTGTAACAGTTCAGTCATTATTAACAGCGCCATTTTCAATTTCTTTCAAGATCAAGGTTTTATCATTATCATCACTGGGTATTAGTGTCCCGCTTGATCTTTTGATTTTCAAAGGAAGAACACTAGTGAAGAAGTAAAACACATTCTCAGCATTACTAATTTTAATGCCATTATATCTATAACACTGCATAAGTATATTAGGAAATAAATTCTTTCTGTCTGCTTCTTCTATATTATCTTTTTCATCTTCTCCCACCATTGCTTCCTAAAATTCCTGCTTATTGTCATAATTTTCCACAGGTTGTCACATTTTGGTCTTCCAAGACCACAAATTTAAATTTCCTTTTTGCTTAGTGTGTTTTGAAGCAGACTAAAAATGTCACCCTTCTGCTAGGTGCATTAAACTTCGGTCTCTCAGGTCCAGAGTTGGAGACTACCTTTCTCCACTTTTAATTAGTATCATTACTTATCTCTGTGCTTCAACAGTTCCTGCTGGCAGAACCAGAGAAGCAAGTGATACAGTATTGCTTCTATTACTACAAATTAACAGAGTCAAGGTTTCTCATTTACTTGAGAGACAATCTGAAATGGAACAGAACTCTAATTTCTGCTGTCTGTAATGCGCTATCTTCCTACATGTAATTCCCTTTAGCTCGAAGATAGTCATCATGAGTAAGAGACTATGTGGTAGCACAGCATAAACCTCAGTACAGGAGGATTAAGGGGTCATTAAACACCTTGGTACCCAGTTCTGGAGGGAACACAGATTAATTAGGATAAGAACCCAAGGCTTTCTAAGGTACAGTAACTTCCAGATTGCTTTATAGCATTGCAGAATTGCCTAGAATTTCAGCAAAGCTCCAGTTCTCTCTCTAACACCCTTTGCAGTTCAATTCCCACCACGCAGCATGCCGCATACTTTGCAAAGGAGTTTTCAGAAGGAGGCACCTGATTGTATCTAAGCTGAGACAATATTTTCACGGCCAAATAAGAGATTCTTGAGAGTCTTTTGCCTTTACTGGAAATATTTATACTGTATTCCAAACATGGAAGCCATTGTAGAAGAATAAAACCAAACAGCAATTTACTACATTGCAGTTTTGTCACTAAGCTGCTATTTAGAAAGCACTGGAACATGATAGCCACCCTGTACCATCAATGCAGCACAGGGTTTTATGAGCCCATGCTGATCTGGAAGAAAACCAGGAATTAAAATAATGAGGGATTTGGATGTGAGTCAGAAGTAAATTATGCTGAAAAGGCAGGCAGGCAGGCAGGCAGGAAGAAGGAAAAGAAATATAATTGACAATACCAGAACAAAAATCACAATGTTTCAGAAATTACTGTTCATTTTTCTAATATTGCACCTAGAAAGATATTAAAGAACCTAAAACCAAATGGCCTTGTTTTCAGAAATTCTGAGCATTACTTCACTCAGCTGGGATGGCTTCTGCTCGGTTTATATGCTATTTTTTTCTTGTATACGAAATAATTTCCCACACTACTGTCACCTCTCACAGTGTTATGATTACAAACAGTCAAAACCCTACGATGAAACAGATTTCTTCTGGAAAAGGGTGATTAGTAAAATAAAAACAAAAAAACCCCACCATGTTTCATGTGTAAGGCTCAGTTTTTGCAAATTTTATAAAGCTTTTCTTCTGGGAACCCAGGTCAGGATTTTCAACTTTGGAGTAAATCCAGCTTGCAAACATTTATAATGCTTCACCCAAGGAACCAGAAGCTTTATGAATCCCGTACTGAATCAAAGAATTCAGAGTCAAGGAAGTGCTTGGTATTTAATATGTCTAGTTTCTCTGTCAAAAAACTGTGGTCTCGAAAATTACAAACTTTCCATTCCAAGGTGGTGATGTTAAACAAAATTCCAAAATCTCATGCCTACCAAAACACACTTGCAATTCTGTAGTCACAAGATCCAATTATTCAGTTGTACTGATTCTTTTTGGAGAGATTTCAGCTAAATTGAGAAGAACCGCATAAGTTTAGGTTATAAACTCTTGGAGATCACAGGGAACACATGCTATTTCCCAAATGAAATTTGCTGGGTATCAGTTATTAGCCTTTTTCATCATGATTCTGGATTTCAACACTGGACCAGGAATTAACAAAAAAAACAAACCAGTAATGTGCAAAGGAAGCTAAGACTCAGAGCCAGCTTTAGACAGCAAGATCCTCAAAGACCATTGTTTCTTTATATTTCTGTAGAGCTCCTTGGGACTACTTACTTGGATACATAAAAATAAACATTAATATGTCAGAACAGAGTTAGAGGACTCCCAAGACACATGTGTAAGCTGATTTGGAAGGAGAATAAGATAAAGTTCTTTGTAATCTATATGAAAGTCTTTGTACCTATTTTTCCTTTAAAGAGAAACCACCTTTTTAACAAATCACATTCAAAATAGTAGATTATGCCTTATGGAAATTATTCATTAATATATATGCTATTCCTTAAGTAAGCTCCTCCATCCAATTGCACTTCAAGAATGGAGGAAAAAAAAATAAATTCTTGATTCAATCTATGAAGGATTGAGCAATATTAGGGCTACCTATGAGAAAAAGCATAAAAACTGTTACCTCCCCCACTAACCTAGCTTTCCCCAAAATTGAAAGGCCCATATCCTAACTTCTCTTCCAGACATTTTCTATAGGCTGCTATGCTTTACCTCCTCAAATATTTGATCAAAAGTATTTGCTCAGATAAAGCAAAGGTTATTGACTTTTAAAGCCTTCTATCTACAAATGGATCAATAAAGCCTCCAATGGCAAAAAGCAGGTCATCTCTCATTGCCATTACTCTATTTACATTTACATCCACTGAGAGTGATCAGAGAAACAGGGACCCTGCTGATCTTGTAAATTTCCCAGGACATATGCTAGAGGGAATTGTGTGTGTTTATGAACGCCTGAACATCAGAGATCTCCAAAAACACAACAGAAAAGAATTAGCTAATACATAGCCCAAGTAGGAGAAAAGAATGTCTGTTATATAAATTTTGTTAAATTTTTGCATTCCTAAAAGTGGTTTAAAATGCTAATTGTGGATTTCTTTTTTCCTGCTTCTCAGTAGTCAGCATCGACTGGCTGAACTTTATATAGCACCACGCATGCAAACTAGTTACAAAATTGTTGTTAGCACTAGAAAATCACCTGCCGTTAAGCTGCATACTGTGGATGCAAATTTAGCATGCTCATAAATGGAAAGCTTGAGAGGAGTACAGAATGTCCTTACAGCTACAGCTCAGAATATTAATCAGTTTGATATATATTTAGCCTGAATAATCTAGAATTAATAACATCACAGTGATAATAGATCTTTCTCTTTTAGATAACTGATCCAGGTTTTATTTTATTACTGTTTTATAGCCGTATGGTGGTCCATGTGAAACAAATGAGATGTTCTGAAGTTACCTAGTGAACAGCTTTGCCCACATTTCAAGATATCTCATCTCAAGCAGTTTTCATGGTCCCAGATAAAAGATGAAAGCCTGAGTGGGCAAAAGTAGTCCAGGGTGGTATTTTCAAAGGCTGGATCAGGACATTGTCTCAGACTCAGAAAATCCTTTTCTTTCCCCTTCCCACGTCAGGGCTGGAGAGCCCCTCACTGACTTACCCAGAGTTGCTCTTCCTCACCACCAGCACTGTCAAATTCTCCAGAAGGTCTAAGGTACTGAGTAGTACAAAACTTGTGCAGCATTACAGCCATGCTGACTCCTGTAAACCAACCTGAACTACAGTATTCCTGTCTCAGAAGATTGAAATCCAGATCCACTGTATTCTCCCATATCTTAGCTACTTGTTTCTCACATACTTTGGCTTTAATATTTGTCTTAATCCGCAAAAAACTGGTGCAACTTACTAAACATGAATGCTATTCAGTAAGGCAGAAAGTAGAGGGGGGATTTTGTTTGTTCGTTCGTGTGTTTTTCTGAGTTTGGTTTCTGTGGATTTAGCAAGCAAAATGGTCTTAATAAGAGGACCAGATAATCATCAGAGATGGCAGAAGGGAAGCAGAAGAAGATACATTTTGGACTAAGAAAACAGTCTCATGAAACCTTCCCCCAAATCTTTTTTAAGTCCAAGAGCAAAGACACCCCACTTCTCAGGGTCCACCTAGGGTTAGGCAGCTCACTAAGCAGCATGCTCTTACTTTATGCCTCCCACTTCATGTGTTTAAAGCAGCATTCCTGAATCTCCTGCAGGCACTAGGCTACACATTTTAACTGTAGCTTTGGCTTACCTGAGACTCGGATCTCTACAGGCATTTACATGGATGCCTCCCACTGTTCTCAATTAAGTCAGGAGCTTAAATAACTCTGAAAATACCTCCTGATCCTGTAAGTTTTCTTTTTGTAGCCTTAGTCTTTCAGGTTTTAATTCTTATGCCAGGAACTATAATTTTTAGTTACAAAAGACTTACATTCAGACCTGACTGATGGCATAAATACAAGATTTCAGTTTCTGAGAAGTGATTTTGAAATATGAGATAAATATGCCACAGTTCTTATGCACCATGCTTTCCAACTTATTTTACTGCTATCAGCCTAAAATGAGATTTTATACAAACCAACCTAAAAATGAAAGTTTATCATAGCACTGCTGATAGACTCTGCAATATATTATATGCTAATGATTTTAAAAATCCTTACCTGCAATCTAATTTAAAAATAAAGAAATCTTAATAAAGATCTTAGGATATTTCCACATATATGCATAACCCAAGGGTAATTCACCTTTCAGTTGCTAGTAAGAAAATAGCTATCTTCATAAAACAAAATTGCCTCAAGGAACTTGACAAAAGTTGAACTCTTCTATTAATGAGATTTTAATGAGCTACCAAGTGAAGATGAGGGAATTACACAAGGATTATTTTTTTCCTGTTCTACAACTGCTGTTATATTACAGTGGACTAAATATATCTCCATGAATACCTCTGTTTTCTTCATGGTTTTGCAGTAGGGCTAAATTTTGCGTAATATTTTCTGTTGCAATTTTATAGTGCTAGTTATAAAAAACACCTTGATGCTTTCCCCTGAACAGGAAAAACTTTCTGACTCAAACACTGAAAGTCAACTAAGTGGATGCACCTTCAGATGTCACATTTTGCTACTGTTGGCAAAGCAAATTCAATGCAGGTTTTCTTTCTTCATGAAAAATTTCAAAACAAAACAGCTTCATTTGAATTTTGCATTTAGATACAACACTTTAGCTTTTTGTCCCAGAAATTAAAAGGGATCTGCTTCTTATCTCCTTCCGCCTCTGCCATCTGAAACTGTTAGCATATTTTGTAGGCTTGTTCACCCCTGAGTCTGGATATTGATAATTCAGCACACTTGAACACATGGGCTAGAAATGGCATGAAGCCATTTCTAAGCCAGTAAAATATTTCTCCCCAGCTAAAGCCTTTGGGCTTAGGATAGGGGTCACATAGCAGCCTGAGAAACAAAAAAACAGATTGAGGCAATAATGAGTTCTTTGAGTTTCTGTGACAGCTGAGCCTAAATCATCAGCCTTAACTTTATCATATAACCTTATCAGATGCATCAAGCACCAGATTTCCTAACTCTACTGTCCATGCTACTGTGTTGCATCTGACTCAAAACCATTTAAAGGCTCTGTTAATGTCCCTGTTTTCTGGAACAAAACTAAAATCTCCCTGTAATAAAGCTTAAGTAGTGTTGAACATCTCTAACTAGAGAATTATTTCCCTCGTTATTCACACCTTTTAATAAAGCTCATTTCTCTTATCTGAATTTACTAAGTTTGAGAAAATAATCAGGCTGCTGAGAATGGAAATGCATTGCAATGAAAATTCTTGGTTTAAGAGAATTTTTATGCAGCTATACAGTATTATTCAGTTCTGCAATACTTGTACACTAGAAAAAGTATTTTCACTTTGAAAGGTTTTTGTCACATACTTACAAGGTTGTTACATTTGCATTATTAAATATTTTCAAGAAAAAATCTAGATAGAAGTAAAATGACACGTATACTGGGATATTTCTGGGTATTGAGAGATATATGACTCTGAAAATAAGTTGTTCTTTTGCTAAGGAAATTCCTTTTTTGGAATGACCACTTGTTCAGTACTGGCTGAATATGATAAGTATGTAAATCAATAAACACAGATGTAAAGAAAGTGTTATGATACATTTTTCAGAGCTAATTTGCAATTGAAAATTCCATGAGCAGCAGTAAGACATCTGCTACATGTTGAAATGTCAAAAATAAGACAGAAAATGCATTCTACAAAAATGCCATTTTAGAAAAAAGGAAAAACAAAAAAAAATTTGATTGCCTCTTTGCTCTACTGTTAGCACACTTTTTTCACATGGCCCAGCACTACTCATTCAAGTCTTCCATGTAGTGAGACACTACATCCTTAAAAAAGGTGACTCTGCCTGTTAAGAATGTGATTTGAAGCTGAGTAGACCTCCATGCATCGATATTGATGTCTGCAGTATCTGAGAGGATAAGAAGATGAAACCTCAGCTTTGATAAACTCCTCAGAAAAGTGCACCAAGCTGCACTTCCATAAAGTCTTTAAGCATATACTGAAATGTACTAATAATGTCAGTGGGAGTTAAACTGGTGCTTAAACTTTGCTGAATAAGAATGGTTAGTTCCACAAGGCTTCAGAGTAGAGGAAAGGCTGCCCACAAGAGCTGAACACCTGAAGTCAATTTAATGGTAATTTACCAGTTCTTGCTGTCCACCAGTAAACTTACACTGAAGTGAAACACAGGCAATGGATCAACACAGCCAATGCGTGTTTTATACCATTTTCTGCCAATCACAAGAACCAAAACCAACCAAACAAAAAACCCCTCATTAACCAATGCCAATTGTCACCCTCCATTCAACTTCCTGTGTTTATAATTGTTTATAATTTAAAACAGCTCAAAAGTACTGAGGATAGAATAATTTCAGAAATTTCAGGTAATACCCATGATCTAGATTTTCTGATATTGACTTCAAGTCATTATCAATATGTTGTATATATATTTATGCATGAACTCCTTTGGATGTTTATTTTGGACCATGCAGGTCTCCTTACCATAATATCCTTAGACTTTCCAGTAGTGTGTCAAGTCAGTAGCATTCCTCGTCTCCAGCCCATTCTCTTCACGCCACCTTTTTTGGAAGGATAGGAGCATGTGAGAATGGGTTGCTGTGTGTATTCCCAACTGTAAGAAAGATGAACAATAACAAATCATCCTCACTTGGCACCTATTGCATCCCCTGAAAAAAAAAAAAAAAAAAAAAAAAAAAAAAAAAACCAAAAAACGGAAATCTCAACATTACATCATTTGCAGTAGTAAAATAAATAACATTTTTTTTGATATTTGAAAGTCAAGGGAAAAGGAGAAAGCAACTTTTCTGTAATCTAAACTATTTCAGACAGTTACAGCTTTTACATAATTCTAATCCCATCTCCTCCAATCTCTTGCCCTAAAAGTTTTTTAAAATAAATAAATGTTACCACAAAAGAACCCCACATAGAAATTAAACACATAATTTGTGAAGAAATAGAATTGATGTCATCAATGACAGGGACAAACAATACATTATATGTCATTTGTTCAGAACAAATATAGAAGTACAAACCAAAACCAGGAACAGTAACCTTTTTTTTTACTCATAGATTGCTTGTTTTAATTAGAAACTAGAAGACACAGCAGCAGCTGACCACCTCAAAGAGATCAGAAAGGACTCCTTCAGATCTCTTCAGAGAATATTTATAATTGCAAATCAGATTGTGAAACAAGCATGAGTAGCCTCCTCCAGTCCGTATGAAACTCAGCTCTGTGATAGTATTTCAGCTATTTCAGTTATCCTGATTTAGCAACTTCTCTTACAACAAAACCAACAAAAACCAAGGTTTAGCCACTATTTTTACTAGGTATTTTAATATATAGTTTTCAGGGAAGTTTAGAAATAAGGCAAGTGTTACATCCTTCATTTTACTGAAGGCTACAGCACAGAATGCAGCAGTGTGTTACCCAAGGTCAGCAGGGGCAGCAGCAGAACTGGAACAGCAGTGCCCAGCTGACAGTAATATTCAGGGGTTCCTAACCCAGAAGGCAATCAGAAAACAGAGGAACCACTTCCCCTTGAGAACCAGTTTGCCCTGAAAAGCTATTTGCACCTCTGAAAACACTCTTGATCAGCTAATCTGGAGGTCATGTAGTGAGGAATCAGAACCAAACAGCACATTTAAAGTTCTTATCCTGAGCTCCTAAGTAAACAATAAACCTCTTTCACTACATCTCTATTTTCCCTCTATATTCACCTACAGATGCATTCTCTACCTCATTCAGCACATACACTTTATTAAAAAGAAAAAAATAAAACCCAAGCATGGAAATAATTTTTCCTAAACCACATAAAATCAGACCCTATTTAAGATGACACTCTTTCCAGTGTTTGGTTTCTCCACTCCCACTCACATTACAGACAGCCTAAAATGGCACTAGGACTCTGTTGGGTATGATTTATTGCTTTGATTTATTGAGCTGAGCAATGACAGAGCTCTCGCTTGACAAGTTTTCATTTCTTCATGGCAAGTAATTAGCCTTCATATTGCCAAAGGGCTCTTCAGCTGCCCTGCCAATGCTGTTCCAACCTAATGAAAATACACCGTCTTATCATAGCAAGACATTTACATTATTCACATACTGCCTTCCAGTGGCCTCTCATTAGCTCCAGTCTGCTTAACTTTTCTGGTTTATTTGCTGCAACAGAATAGAGAAATTTGATGCTCAAGGAGGAAGAGAATCATTCAGCTGCAATCTTGCCTTGCTGCTGAGTTAAAACAAGGTCTTCTAACACCCCATGACAATGATTTTAAAGAAAGTATGTGAGAATATATATCCCTTTGGCTATATATTTACTCTTTAGCCTTCACAGAGCTGCATCTTGCCATTAAGGAGAGCACCAAATAAAAGGTAGTGTTATAAACCACACCTCATCACAGCCATAATCTCTCTCCTACCTCTCCCTCCTGACAGGTAGTTTACAGCTATCTGATACCAAATTTGTCTCCTGCCAAGCTGCCAGCACTTTAGCCAGCAAACAAAATCTACAACTACATCCCTGCCTGTTCCGTAACTACCTGGGCAGAGGATAACTGTCAGTGGTTCAACAACCTTGCTGACTCTCTCAGGCTGGGACCAAACCCTGCAGCCCAACTGGGATGGAAGAGGAGCTGCGAGGGCATGCTGTCTAAGACACAGTGCTGCCAGATTAATACCAAGGAAGATGGTCTGTTAAATAATCCCACCAAATCCCACAAACAGTGCTTTGTCCAGTGTGGTATTAAGACCCCACTGGTGATTTGCGAACTGTGAAGTGTCTCAATGCCTTAGCACATATCATGGAGAGACCTACCCAAGCTCATTTTAATACAGCCAGCGCTGCTGTCAAGAGAAAGTTTGTCCAGCGGAAAAATCTTCAGCAGGGCTGTGCAAGAGCACCTAGGACCGCTGGTTAAGAAGACAGGGAGATTTGTGTGCAAGAAAAAGCTAACGACGAAAGTGAACAGAAAAGCTGCCACAAAACACACATTCAGCCAGGCTCTCTTATGAAATTCCTAGCATGATACTAGGTCCTTTCAGATATTTTTTAGCATTCCAGTACACCAATTAATATTATATTAGAACACACCAAATACTTTCATCCTTTGACTTGGTTTTCTCTTGTTCCATTTTCCCCACCTTGAAATAAATTTTATTCCTCTTCTGGGAACAAGGAACTCTGCCCCTCATCCGCACAGGACTTTTTCCATTGACTAGGAGTCTGCACTGCCAGAAAGAGCAATTAGGAATCAAAGATCATTAGGAAGAAAATCTAATTTATAATAGAATATGTAATGGAAAAATGTGTTTTACCAAAGCTATCAATGAATTGCTGAATAGATAGCCAACAATTTCAGTCTACCACCAGCAAGTAGAAAAAAGAGGGGTTAATCCTACTACAAAATGAGCACCTGGCAAACATACTTCTATAAAAAGCTGTTTTCTTTGTAGAAACTATCTTGCTGACTGGCCAATGGAGTATTTAGTATGTTTAAATTCAAGAAGAAACTATCTTGCATCTGCACTACTGAAGCTTTGTTTGGCTCCCACAGCCATGCTATTCTGTGGCCTTTCTCAGAACTTGCCTTCCCCAAGAGACATAAGGAAGAGAAAGCAAACATCGCTGCACTCTGCCTACTCCTAACAGAGAAAGACAGTGAAGAATAGGTGAAGTGCACTTTCAGTCTGTCCCATCGCACTGGATTGCACAACTGAGAAATACAGTTGGTAATATTCATGAACTGGGAATATTGCTCCCAGCACATTCCCCATCACAAATGAGAGACAACAGAAAAAAAACATTGTTTCCTAAACCCCACATTCTTCCCCACAGATCCTTTGGGGATGTTACAGACACATAGAAACTCCTAATTCTGGCTTTCCACTGCTGCCTTTCGCTATCATGGAAGGAATGCCCCATCATCAGCCTGCCTGTTACACTTTTCAGCTTTGGGACAAACAATTCCTTGATGTAAAACTACTATCCAGAACAGCAAAGCCCAAAATGGATATGACCTTCTGTCTGCTGTGTTTATTTTTACAGGTATTGCCTTTGGTACTAACGCGATATCTGTAACTTCCTGTCAATCTGCAAAGTACTTAGAATGTTTTCTACTGCACACTTAAAAAATACAAAATCCTCATAAAACATTGCTTGGGAAGTGGTGAGTAACAAAAAACAAGCTGTTCTACAGCCATGTATTGTGACAAAAAAAAAAAAAGGTGCTGATTAAATTCATGCTGTATAGTTTAAGTGTTGCTATTCCAACTGTGAGCTACTAGATGCATCATCTTGAGCTTACTTTTCAAGGCAAGACTAATGCCTTAGGAGGGCCTTTAGTCATCATTCTTTGCTTACTTCACATTTCTCATGCCAGGGCTATCATGCATACAGGCTCCTTAGAAGCTGCGTCAGAAAGCAGATACTAGGTTTCTAATGTTAAGGCCAAAAGCTGAAGATAAATAAACTTGCTGTAATCCAAGGGAATATGCTATATTTCTTCCAATTGCTCTTTTTATTTTTAATCTGAATATTCAGCAACAAAAGCCTGCTGAAATTTTGTGGTAGGGAAGCAAGAAGGGTGAGAACAGAAAAGTAATCATTTTCTGTGGGCCATTTTCAAGACTTTTTAAGCCCTACATGAGATTCAGTGGTAAAGTCTTCAAAAGGAGCAAAAATGGTTTCTGGTTTTCTGCCTGAAAGTGTGATCAAGAAAAGAAAAATACGCTACATTTGCCTGTTACCTTAATCCTAAATACAAAAATTAGGGGAAAAAAAATAAAAGGAAAAAAAAAGCAAAGGCTGAAAGTTATGGGGAAAATAAAGTACATTTTTTAAGGATTATAATGACAGAAGAAAACCCACTTTCTCTTCTTCCCTTTGACCAACTTGTTATCAATTTCATTTAAATCTTGCTGTGGGTTATATAAGTTTCCATGCCACTCCTTTAAGAGGAAAGGAGCTTTCTTGTAGGCTGAGTACTGTAAGGCAGATAAGGAAGGCTTCCCCAAGATGTGGGGGCTTTGCAATCTCATTGATCCCTTTTTGTCTCTCTATTCTGCTTTTCCTTACAAGGCACTGTTGTGTTTCTGTCAACTCTTGCAGCTTCCAAGTCTTTCTTTCAGTGGCATTTTGCTTTCATTTCTTTCCTTTCCTGGGAAGTCTCTCATACCTCACTACTTCCCCCTTCTGCCACATCTTTCTTTCTCAGTTCCTTATGGTGAGGGGTTGCTCTCATTCCCTGTCTCATGTAACCCATCTCCAGACAATGCTGGCATTCTTCTCAAGGTACATTCTACCGTACAACTCAAAATCAGACCTGTGTGCAATGTTCCTGAATCTGGTTTCCTTATAGCACATTTGAGTACTGCTTAACTGTGAAGAGATCTCCTCAGAGATGACAATTCATGTACAGGCAAGTGATCTCTGAAAAGCTATTTGTACTTAGCCTGCCCCAAAAACTTGTGACAGGTGAGTGAAAAGCTATGCATCAGAGACTTCTTTTCAGTTCTGAATATTGTTTAGTAGCTCTAAGACTAACGGCCCAATTTGCAAAGGTGGGGTTGAGTGAAGACATAGATGTGCAGATATCAGTGCCAGAAGATGAGCACTTCTATTATTAGATTTTGACAGGCTGACACTGAGTCTTAGAAGCTGCTGAGTCATAAAAGCATGGGTTTGGAACTAAGATATCCCTTTGGATAAAAATGATACCCTTCAGGGACTGAAGCAGAGATTTGGAGAGTTGATTCTCAGAGGCTGAGTCATGAGGATTTACAGTTAATTAGCATCACTTAACACCTGCTTCCTGCAAACCACCCACAAATATGGATCCTTTCTGACTACTTGGCCATTGTGAGTTACCAACTGTACATCAGAGATCTTTAAAAGTACACCTTTCTGAAGCATACTCAAGAAAAATATTCCTCTATGGAGTTCTTAAGTACAAATATATTTTCAGCTCACCAGTGTGTTACAGGCCCTTATACAACACATGTGAGTTTTAGTAATATAGAGATTCTGTTTGAAGCAACAAAGCAAATAGTAAATCTCCTTCTTAATTCATGTAAGGCTTACGCTGAGCCAAATGTTATTATAGCATTGCCAGGTAATCAAACATTCCGCTTTTCTCTATTCTTCCTGGTCTTGCAGGTTTCCTTCCCTTTCTGTTACAGCACTGAAACTAATTGAATTATGCAGGCAAAACCACAATGTGGGAGGAGCAACTCAAGATATTGTTGATGCACCCTTCTAGCCCATGCAGTCCAGTGAAGGAGTCTCCTAAATGCAAGAGGAAGGATTTCTGCCTTATACAAAGCCTTGTATTCCTGAATCCCTCACACACAGACACATAGTCCAAGAACTCTGACAGGCAAAACAAAACCAGAGTGGTAGGTTATAACACAGTAGATGGTATTTGGATTAATTTCTAATGAAGAGACTTCTCTCATCACTTTGTTAAATTTAGATTGGGTGTCCAGCAAATAAGAGGTTTCAGTTGCTGTATACAACAAATGCTTTCTGTCATATGAATGAAGAGAGATGGGACTAAAATGGCAAGATACCATATACCCAGAACACCAAACAGAAGGACTAAATGAAAACTCAGAAAACTGACTTCTATAGGAATAACTCCCTTATCCTGTCTATAGACCTAAACAGAAACTGTATTAGAGGAGTAAAAACGTGGCAGATCATAGTGACGCTTGCTGAATGACATTACTTCTGGTACCAACATTATTACGAGGTTAAGACAGTATGCAATATGTTTATTTAATCACAGAAATTACATTAGAAAAGGAATAAAAACAGAGGACGAGTATGGTTCTCAGTGGTGTTTGTGCCACAAAGAGAAATTATACCAAGACATGCTTTTTTTTTTTAAAAAAAAAAAAAAGAAAAAAAGAAATATTAGAGATGCTGTCACAGAGATTGTGTAAAGTGTCCCTACATGTAATGGCTGATGTGAAACCCTTAGAGGAGTTAAATCAGAAGTTTCTTGCCTGGATCACCAAGCACTTCAAAGCTGAATTAATCACAGAGAGTTAAAACAAAGATGCGTGAAAGTAGAAATTACCAGCCAACATCAGGCAGAATGACAGACAGGGGACTTAAGTACCAATCTGAATATTTAAAATTTCTACTATAGAAGGAAAAGTCAAAAT
Organism: Psilopsiagon aurifrons; assembly: GCA_025447955.1. NCBI lineage: Eukaryota > Metazoa > Chordata > Aves > Psittaciformes > Psittacidae > Psilopsiagon > Psilopsiagon aurifrons. Next base: position 7,112 of record JAOEHY010003723.1, on the reverse strand, counting down.
CCCAGCATGAAACTAAACCTTGATATCAGTATCCCTTTCAAAGTATATACAGTATGCAAGCATTCTCTGGTGCTCTTTGACCAGTGATATCTGTTACACATAAACACTGACTTAGCTGGTTTTTACAACTATTGAAGATCCTTACTAAGAATTTTGGCATTACAGATTCCAGTCCAACTCTTAAGAACAGAAAAAAGATACATTAATAACACAGCACTGGATACGAGCATTTTAAAGATTTTTATGCATTTTCAAAAAGATTAGCTGGTCTCACTTGCAACTCCTAATGAGAGAAGAGTCATTATGTTTTCAAATGACCTCACTATCTCAGTAAAAATCAAATTGGAGGAGTTAGTATCCATTTATTGTGTCACTTATTAAAATAAATCTTAATTAATATGATATCATTGTTGATTCTTGTTATCTTTACAATGAGATGCAGAAACAAAAAAGGTAATTTTCATTAGATGTTTCTTCACTATAATATTCTAATCAGTACCCTTTTCTTAACAAATGCAAGGCAACCATATAGTTTTATGAAGCAATCCTGGGAAATTTTACATCCTTACATAAAAAAAGTAAACCAACTTATTTTTTGCTTGTCACTGGGAGGTGAGAAACCAAGTAAAAAACGCACACAGGTCCAGCGGCTCCATAGCCTCCTGCTTTTTGCAGGTCATTTTAAAAACACATCTATGTGTCAAATCTAAAATGTCAGTGCTTTAAAGTGCCAACTTTAAAGTGCCAGCAGCATTAGAGATCAGCATCAGTTTCTATTAAAATGTAACTTTAATTTTGTCTCAAAACATTCACCAGCATCAGCATCTGGCTGATTTTCTTCTTCTGCCCCAGTGCCCGAGAAACTCACGCTCCAGGAAATATTGTCTCTTCAGACAGTGGAGGTGTCAGTGGAGCTGTGAATTCATAGTTCCTATAGCTTGTCTTGGCTTTCTAACCAGTTAGCTACTGGCTACAGGACATCATCTCCAAGTGGAATTTGGAGGACCTCTGCTCAGTTTTTGTAGCACTATTCCAGGACAAAGGCTGTGATCCTCAAGCAGAAGGAGCTGTCTTCCCATTGACCTCTGGCATCTTCTATAGCCCTTCTCCACCTTTTTGCTTCTTAGGAAATAACAAAGACAACAGCATGATAGCTACACCTGACTCTAAAATTCACAGAAGTATGTTGATTACCTTAAACTATCCATGCGACAACAAACTAGATTGCATAGCACAGCTAATACACATACATCTGAAAATACCTTAAGGAACGGCATTAAAGAAAGTGAGTCATAAAATGGGTTTAAGAAGAAAAACAGAAGAGCATTCATGCAGGGAGAAAATGAGGGGTCAGGAACTGCATTATTTCACTATATGGGTCGCTGCACTATAAGATGCTCAGTGGGTGAAGAAAGAAACTGTTGTTGCTTTATTACCACACTCCATGCAGACATTTCTGTAAAGACAACCTTACTGATTGTAGTTGTCACAAGACAGCTTTCAAGATTGTGGGGAAAACAGAAAGACAGAAGCAAAGGGTCCATTGAGAAAAAGGGTCAAAATACAATCTCCTGCTTTTGCTTAGTTACAGCTGCCCTTTCTTTTCACTGGGCTGTGTGGGGTATGTAAAGCACTGACATACAGAAGGACAAGACTGTGTGTATAGGCAGCTCATGTGGAAGAGCTAAGAGACTATTGATGGACTAATCTTCAAAGGGTGGAACACAATGATTCCCTCTAACATAATAATAGCAGTAACTAAGATCACCAGAAAAAGGAAATAGTGTAGGAGGAAAAGAAAGAATAGAGGCATGTTAGTTCATGCCTGGTCTGTGACAGAAGGAACCCCATCTAAAATGTTTAACTCCTGGGGGGAGAGGAGTGAAATAACAACAAACTTTAAATAAAAGTTTTAAAAGGAAGAACTGGCAATTTCACCTTCAGATAAAAGCCAAAAGGGAAAAAGAAAGTAGAGAATGTAAAAGGGAATTTTCTTTTTAAAAAAAATCTTAACGCATTTCAGGTTTTGTATTTCCCTTGGGGTCTGCATATTTCAGTCACATAGTTATCCAATTAAAATGAAAACTCTGCATTATCCTTTAGGCGAGGACAGCTGCCAGCTGCTGAGTTTTATAAAGTCTTTAATCTTGTCCATAAATATTTAACAAGAATTGGTTGGTACACAAGCCAAAGTAAAGTAAGAAATCAAAGGCATGGGCTCTGCAGTAACCTCTGTATTGTCTGAATGGAGACGAACTACTTGAACAAAATTATGACTTTTCTCTTTTTAAGCTAAAATTATTATTAAAATGTATTCAGGCAACTTTTCTGATCATTTTCCCGTTTTCCTCTCTTCATGTAATATATAGAAGAGAAGCAAAGAATTAAACACATTTCAAAACTGAGATGAATCCCTCTTTTCCAGACTGAGTTTACAGCACTCCCAAGTACCAGTCTTTGCCATTTTATCCTACATGCTTTCCATCTTAATTGCTTTTCAAGAACAGCCTTCAATAAAGGCAGCATCTTTTCATGATACATTAGATACATAGACACTGTGTTCAATATCTGTAGTCAAAAAAGTAGGTGTAATGAGACTGCAGGCATAGTCCACATCAGCACCAGCACCCTTTTATACCTGGCATACCCATGGCTTTTTTCATTTAGACTGACACCAGTTTGACAAGCAAGCTGGAAACCTAAGTCACACCCAGGAGCAAGGAGGAGTCTTGTGATCTGCTTTGTTTCCACAGACTATATGCACAGGAACATACCTGGGAGGAGGCAGTCTTCAGCACATGTATGAGGAAAACACTGATGCAACAGCCCCACACAGAGCCAGGGAAAACTAGCAGCTCTTGCTTAGATACTGGATATTCTAACAGGTACTGAACTGGGGGATTTGTAGACTTTTAAGGCTACATACAGTTATAGCCTTGCATAACCCCATTTTTGCTTAAAGCAGAGGAATAGCCCTGTTGTCTAGAAGTATATGGTAACCAGCTTTCCCCCACAGTCCCAGGCCTCCAATCCCAATGCTATATCTGTAAAAGAGCAGCAGGAGACATAGCCTTGCCCTGCAGCAGTGCATTCATGAAAAACACACAGCAGAGTTATGGCAGTAGCATTAGAGCATCATCATCTCTTGGGGTCAAGAGAATAAGCTCAGTGATAAGCCCCACATGTGGCCTTTGAATGTTTTTCTCATACATCTGCTGACCACCAAACCTCATCTGAATGGCCTGGACTGTCAGCTCCCCAGCCTTCTATGCCCATAGGACTGGGGAGTTCAGACATCAAAAGGAGCAAGCATGAAAAAGCACCTTCAAGAGTCCTCTGTGTCAGTGATGGATAATCCATACCCAAGAGGGAGAACGACAGCTGCTGGTTCACACCTGCAGATCTCTTTTCAAAATGTTTGCAAATAGAACATGTTTTGGTGCCTACGAGGTTTTACCCTGATCTCACCTTCACCTCAAGGAATTATCATAGTTTAATTTCTGTTTGTATTAAATACACACTGCTAAGTATAGTCAAACTGAGATCCTTTAGCACAGCCTTAAAAAATTCATTAATATGACCAATTTCTTGCACATTTGATTGCCAAGCCTGTAGAAACTCAGAATGGAGAGACAGCACATCAAGCAGTCTCAGTCTAATAAATAAACACACAGTGGCAAGAACTGCTCTTACTCCTATCAGTTTGACAGTGGCTCTTTAAGGATCCTACTATTTCAATGGGCAGAATATCAAAAAGTGTAAGCACAAGCTCTCCAAGCACAGACTACCTAAGAAGAGGATCAGACAGATGACCTAATGACTCTTCTCTACCTCTGTGACAAAAATAGGCATTTTTGTCAGCTGAACCCAGCTCAGGTGAATCAGAGAGTTGCTTTAAAATTGATTACTTTTCACTAAGGCAGCTGCAGTAGGAAAAAAAAAAAAAAAAACAAAAACAAAAAACATTTTAATTTCCAGAAATATTCCATCACTTATAATGACACAAAATCACTGTCTGTGTGAGGATGTCAGCCTTGATGTAGACAGACAGATATTGGACCCGCACCCAGTAAACAGATGCTGCATGAGCTATAAATTGGTTATAAGATACTCCCTGGCATAATGGAGCAAAGCACACGCTAGAGCTTAATCCTTCTGCTTTCTGAGTCAATAGAAATATTCTTCGCAATTTAACAGGATGAGATGAAAACACTAGAATCCGCTTCACAGAAGTGGCAGAGTGAATTGTGAGGAATGCTGGAGATAAAATCAGATGAAAGGGTTTACGCCCAGGATCTCTGTGAGTGACAAGTGCTTTTCAGAACTTTGTATTTTCAGTTTTAATCTAAGACCTGGCAATAAAAGAACCTGACTTTTCAAAAGAAAATCTTCAGCCACATCCTTAAGGTGGGAGGTTGGGGGAAAAGAGGCGAAAGAAAAGGGTTCTTGTGAGATTTCTGGAAATTAAAACCTTGTTATATTCAAAATCACTAGTCATTACGGAAAAACAAAACTCATTTTCCTGTCTCTGTCACTGGTGAGTGAAGTAAGCTTGGAAAATCATGGACAGAAGTACAGATGACTGCAAGTCTCGGAAGTTAATGAAAGCTGCAGAGATCAAGCAGTCTGGAAAAAATCAGTTCATTAACATCCCTGCACCAAAATTTCATACCTTTAAATGCAATTCTGAGGCAGTATTGACTTGTCTTTTTCTTCATTAAGTAATAACAATAAGGCCTTCAAATACACGCATGAAAAAATATAAAAACTTTAAATTCCTCTGAAGACAGACCCAGGTACAAAGCCATGGCAGACCCCAACCAGTCTGTGCTTAAGATCCTATTTGAACTTTTGATACAGACTTAACAGCTGTTAGACCTGAGTTCTGTTAGCCCTGACAGATTACAGCACAGTCCTTCACAGGACTGTGAATAATTGAACAAAGGAATTCACTGTGATGGTCAAGGTGAGCAAACTTGATAAATATTTTTGTAGAAGAATTCATCCTCATAAGAAAATTTTATAGCACAGATTCACCTCTGACTTGTATTAATGACAGATGGAGCAGCTCAACCCAAAGATAGGCTAGACAGGAAGTACATTGAGACCTCAGAAAATCTACACTTAGCCTAGTGAGCAAACCCACTTTTGTCAGAGAAGAACTCCTCAAGCTCACAAGCCCTTTGGGCTGAGCTAATTAATGTTCAGAAAGAGCAGCAAGAAATGATGAGCATGACAATTCCTCTGATAGAGGAAGTCCAGGGGAAACCAGTGGAATGCTCAGCATAACCACCCTGAGGTGAGATATGTCAAAGCTAAGGAAGGCCATATGAAAACTGATGATAAACTGGGGTAGGCAGTCCCATACTTTGCAGTGGGGAGCAAAGGAAAGCAGTAAACGACATTTTTTCCCATTCAATACAAACCTAACTTTTCTTCAACAAAAGCACAGTTTGCATGCTGACAGGCAGGGTACTGAGCACAACCTCTGGACTAAACTTCTATGTCCAAATGTTTAGCCCTTGAGCCAGAATTAGCTGTACACATGATAAAATACTACTGAATGAAGTAATGGCTACTGGAAGAAATGCTATGAGCAGATAAAAACACATGCAGTTCATCTGTACAGACTATTAGGGACATATGGTTTCTGGAAGGTGAAACATGGCCCACAACTGCTTTGGGATGAAGAAGAGGGGGAGCACTTCACATCTAAAGTATTAAACCATTCAGCAGAGTAATGAGAAACTGACAGAGGAGAGAGCAGTATCTTTGTGCGCATCCAGACAGCAACACACCGTCAAGAAGCTTTGATGAGAAGCACAGACAACATCACACTCCCATTTTGGATCTCCCCTATAGAGAGTACACATAAGATACAAGCACAAGACATATAAACAGCTTGAAGTGGACCCATATTGCAGTTCTATATTTACCCAATCCTACATGGGAAATGATTGCTATTAAGCTAGTAGAAACTTCTAAAGCAGTGCCAACTGCCTTTAACTGATACTATTACTTTAACTGACTCCTTCAGCAAATAGCCAGCAACAGCCTTTATTTCCTAGGCTACTTTCCCACTAACAGTAATCAAATTCTTTTTAACAATTTTCAGCCGTGGAGGAAATCTGAACAAACTAATCCCTGATAAAGCACCTCTGTTCAGAGCTGTGCAATCTGAAGTGTTTCTCAGGGAGAGACATATTAAGCCTTGAAATTCTTCCATTTACCATCCTCATGTCACTGAGAAAATGGAACAATTTAATTGAGTTTTGAAGGAGTTTATGCAAACTGCAGACCCCAGAAGGAAAGTCCTGCAAGTCATTTGCCACAGATTTCTTACAGGACTAGTGAGAAAACTGACATGAAGCAAAACGAGCATCTGCCACAGCACCAATGAGTGAATAGTGCATACAGATCAAGCTATGGAACTGATGGACAGGGGTAGAGCAGTTGATGTCATCTACCTGGACTTGTGCAAAGCGTTTGACACTGTCTCACATGACATCCTTGCCTCTAAGTTGGAGAGACATCAATTCCATAGGTGGACCACTCGATGGATAAGGAACTGGCTGGCTGGCTGCACACAAAGGATTGTGCTCAATGGGTCAATGTCCAGCTGGAGATCAGTAACAAGTGGCGTCCCTCAGGGACCACTGTTGAGACCGGTCTTGTTCAACATCTTTGTTGGTGACATGAATGTTGGGACTGAGGGCACCCTCAGCAAGTTTGCCAATGACACCAAACTGGGTTTTCTGGTTGATATGCTGGAGGGAAGGAATGCCATCCAGAGGAAACTTCACAAGCTTCCAAGGTGGGCTGATGCCAACCTGATGAAGTTTAACCCTGCCAAGTGCAAGGCCCTACACCTGGGTTGGGGCAATCCCAGGCACATCTACAGGTTGGGCAGAGAAGGAACACAGAGCAGCCCTGCAGAGAAGGACTTAGGGGTCTTGGTTGGTGAGAAAATGAACATGAGCAGGCTTCAGTGTGCACTTGCAGCCCAGAAAGCCAACCATATCCGGGGCTGCATCAAAAGGGGCATGACCAGCAGGTCGAGGGAGGTGATCCTGCCCCTCTACTCTGCTCTTGTGAGACCTCACTTGGAGTAT
>JAOEHY010003721.1:0-25655 GCA_025447955.1 Psilopsiagon aurifrons | reverse complement strand
GATCCAAACTGACCAAAGAGGTATTCCATAACATAGCACGTCATGCCCGGAAGGTAAAAAAACTGGGGGCAGGAACCTGGAAGAGGGGAGTACACAGCTCGGTCGCCAGGTGGTGAGCATTTGTATCCTCTTCCCTTGTATTTTCCCTGGTCATTATTGTTATTGGTGGTAGCAATAGTGATGTGTGTTATACCTTACTTATTGGACTGTTCTAATCTCAACCCATGGGAGTTACATTCTTTTGATTCTTCTCCCTGTTCCTCCCCCCCTTTTTGGAGTGTGGGGGAAGAAGGAGGGGGAAGTGAGTGAACAAAACTGCTTGGTTTATGGCTTAAACCATGATAGTTCTTTTAGGAGGGGGAAGTGAGTGAACAAACTGCGTGGCTGATTTACAGCTTAAACCACAGGCTGCCTGTCCTTGCTTCCACCTTTTATAAGCCTCTTTTTATCTTTGAAGCTTCCTCAGCAGCTCCTTATCCATCCAAGGAGGTCTCCTGGACCTCCTACAGCACTTCCTTCTAGTTGAGATTCATCGCTCCTGAGCTTGCAGCTGGTGATCCTTTAATATCAACCAAGAGTCTTGGGCCCCCCCTTCCCGCTAGGGCTATATCCCGTGGAACCTTATTAAGCAGGCCAAAGTCCACACTCTTGAAGTCCAGGGCAGTGAGCTTGCTGCATGCTCTTCTCACTGTCCTAAGGATCGTGAATTTGACCATCTCATGATAGCTGCAATCAAGGCTGCCCTGGAGAGTCACATTTCCAACCAGCCCTTCCCTGTTGGTGAGCACGAGGTCAAGCATAGAACCTCTCCTTGTCGGCTCCTCTATTATCTCCAGAAGGAAGTTCTCTTCCACACAATCGAGGAACCGCCAGGATGGCTTGTGCAGGGCCGTACCATCCCTCTAACAGATATCAGTATAGAAGTTAACAAACACAGATCAAATACCTCATAATAAGCAAAAAAATCTATTTGAATCTCCCCAGAGGACTTCTGGTCCTATTTTGATACACATGTTCAGGTGTAAGCAGAGTACTGAGAAGGCCTTTATGCTGATTATTTCAGGAGACTTTCTAGCCAAATGTGGTAAAGCTTGCCGTGGTGCACTGAGTAGTGCTTTAACAGGTAGACAGCTATAGTTTAGGGGAAAATATTCTTTTCCAAAGCTTGGCTATTTCAATATAAGACTTGGAACTCTTTCCAAAACTTTTCATGAATGTGTCAGTGAAGAGATAGTTGAAGTAAAGGAAGCCAAATACATGATTAAGTAATAAAAATACCCAAGCCTGATCAAGGAGTAATGCACTTTGGTAACTTCAGTGGGTATGTCAGAAGAAATAGCTGTCCATTAGCTAAGGCAGAACTGTATGTGTCTTCACTAAGATCCTGTTCCTTTAAGAATTGGACCCTATATTGTTTTGAAGGTCGTATCATTTAACATCTCTTGCACAGATAGCTACATTGCTATAAATGCACCCTATGTTGGTACATTTATCTGTGTGCATGAAAAAGAAAACCATTATGCTTGTATGAAATGTCCTTTCAGTGTTTTAATGACACTCAAGAATAATCAATGATCTCTTTTAAAAATAAAATATAAAAAAAATCATTGACCCAATAAATATAATTTCACCAATAAACATTTCCACTCCAGACTAGACATCACTTAGTTATCCCCCTCTCCTTTTACCCCACCTATACACTTAAAAATATCCAAAACTCTGTTTCTTGTCCAATTAATTTCTTTAGATTGTAGATGTAGAACAACATCTGATTCTTTTGTTTCTTGTCCCATCTCAAGAAATTCATATGGTTTGCAACCAGAAAATTAAATACGCTTTTACCTTTGCAAGTATCGCTCACAAGATTATTTTTTTTTTTACATCAAACCTGTGGCTTTCATACATGACTAACTGGAAAGCTAGATGGGTTGAATTTTTAAATTTCTTTACAAATCCTATCTTTGTTTGTTTGTCTTTTTATTTTGTCAATAATTATACAGATCGGATGTTCAACTAATACAAACTTGTAGCATTCCCTTCTTCTGTGTGTCTTCATTGTTTTATAGCTAATGAAGATTCAGCCCTGCTGTTCTGGAAGAACAAAAGCTAATCTAATTCTGTTTGCTAACCTGCTTAAGCATGCAGCAGCAGTACTGATGATATTAGCAGAAATGAGCACACCTTGGGAATAGCAGTTTTTACTTAATTACTGTTACATGACCATCTGGGGAAACTCAGTCTGTTTTTAATATACTTCTTAAAGTTCTGTGCATGTAAGGAATGCTTAGGTATTTCATAACATACAGGGTGCAAATAGTAGGTTATACAGTTCGGAGGAATAAATATACAAACACAAAAGCACACCAAAAATTGGAAACCAGTCTACCAGGACAAATATTATGATATTATGACACCAAAGCAATGGAGTACCTCATACTTTGTACCCAACTAAGCGCAGTTAGATAAGTAAGTGACAACTTCATGGAAGTGAGATAATCCTTTGATTATAATAATATAATAATTATAATAATCCCAAGTAGCAGCCAGATACCAGTCTGCTATTGTCTCTGTCAGAGAGCTGTTTGTTTTTTTTTTTTTTACATTTCTACAATTTTGCAGGCTGTCTTATAGAATATTCTTCCTTAGAGAACATTTTTTGTAAAGGTCTGTATTTGTCTGAACCATGCTTACTTACTGTGTGTCCTGGGAAGATCAGTTCTCCATGGGGCTTGGTGTCATCCAGACATCTTGGGGGGTACCATATGCAGTGGTAAATTTTCAGGTCATCTAAACATCCAGAAGCTTACTAAACATAGCCTCCTCATCTAACCACAGATCTTAAGAATCTAGTGACGCAAATCTGGGTGCCTATATGATCTGGAGGCCCCACAAAAATAGAAGCCACCTTTAAATTGATCCAATCTTTTTCTTGTAATCTACTCATATGATCTTTAATGTGCTATTCAGACAAGAGAGTACTATTTTTCTATGGACAAGTAGATGAACAGCTTCTGTTTCAGAGTAATATGAGCTGAACTGCAGTACCTTTGATGTGCAATGTTTACTGCGTAATCCTTCAGAAGTCAAAAATGAGGTATACAGTTACAAAGAAAAAGTACATATTTGCAGGTATCTTCATTAATTCCTAAAGCTCCCCAGCATGTACATTTTATATAAATATCACTACCATCATTATTACCTTTATCTTTTTATTGGTTTTCTGAAACTTAGGAGGGAACAAATTTTTCAGATTGAAGCACAGTCAGTAGTAGTTCATTTTTCAAAACCGCATTGTCTTTCTCCTACCATCTTCATCAAAGGGTTTATTTGTATTTTATTTTCATTTAACTTCCAGTCTTCAGAAAGCTGAATCAGCAGCTTCCTACAACTGCATTAAGAAAAATGAAGCTATTATTCACTTTCCTACATTCTCTATGAATTTTTTGAGAAATATTTTCATGATCAGGATTGATGAAATTCAAAAGCAATCTTCCTCGTGGTCTTTCATGTGGAGAACCATGATCTGTCTCTGCCAGTATGGAAGTTAAATTAATTGAATGCAAAGCAGGCTCAGCTCAGGCTGTGACTTACTGTAACTGTTTTCAAACATCCTGATTTAAGATTACTTGACTGAGAGCAGTGCAACATAATTGGTAATACTTCACTTTTGCATCCTAAGTTCACTTTATCTTATGACTATCTCAATATGCTAGATATGGTTTTATATGATCAGATGTAATGTAAGTGCTTAAGTGAAAGACCATAAACATGAGGAAACACCTAGTGTTACTGAGGTCAAAGAGTTTCTACTACCCTGCCAGATATATCTCATGCTGGCTGGCCTTTGCTGCGTGTAAAAAGAGTGTAATATTTCTTGTTTCTTCATTTTGCATAACGTAGCCAGGATTTTTAAAAGGTTTCAAAAAATAAGACTTACATTGATTAGATTCTTTTTTGGGGGGAGAGAAGGTGAATAGTAAGTAACTTTTTACATGAGCTTTTAAAAAGTTTCTAGTAGAGATAGATAGATTCTCTCTAGTTTGTTACCTGAGATTTTAATAAGAAAACAGACTTGGATTTTGTGTATCCTGAAAAGCTGTAAATTCATAAGTCATATTTAATGTATCAGACTTTGTCAGTTCTCAGTAGTGTCAGCTTCTCCAAGATTCCAACTGCACTGAGGGGGAGAAAACTTGTCTCATTATCCGCTGTTCCCTCAAAGTAGTTGTAGACGTACCCTGAGCCATGCTGCAGCTCCCACAAATACTCCTTCCTTAACTCAAATGTCCTGCTATATATTCAGCTGAGTTGGACTGAACAGATCCAATGGTCCAATGCAATAAGCCCATTGGAATATTCATCTAAATGCATCACTTTCTATTCTTCTGGAACAATCTAAGGTAAAACACAGGATTGAGTTGTGGACAGTCCTTGTTAGATCTGGCTCATACAAAAGAGAATACAAGCAGGGAGAAAACTTGGGACCTTTGAATTACAATTCTGTCAGTTTTGCCTGCAAAATAAGTGAACAAATCCATCTGAAATTTGTTAAGACATAACAGTATGTGGAACAATAAAATTATCATCTTTTAAAAGAATTGTGGTCCACCTTGCAGAAGGGAATACTAAGATGATGCTTTATTGTATCAGTGAAAAACTGTTATTTTGTTTCTTCATTAACCAGTAAATTTATTTTTGGTACAAAAACGTATTGAACCCACTGGGAAAAATTTTATCTCAGTTCCCATAAAACATTTTGCTGGATTCTGTTAGCTTTTCAATATTTCAATATGCGCAAACAACATTCACAAGGTGAAATTAGTAATGTTCCCTCACCATCCCACTCAAATCAGTAAACAGAACTGACAATTAATGAGCTAACAAGTAAAACTGTATTTTGTAGTGGTGATAGCAACCAAGTTTTGCTACAACCTGGTAATAGCTACACGTTAGATATGAGAGTTTCTTTCATGATACTGGAAAGCTACAGAATTCTTCAGTGCTACTTCTTCATGCTCTGTTTTGGTAAGCACAAGTGCAGAAACTCTTTAATTGGAAGCATTTTGAAAGAAGAAAATACAGGATTGGCTCTAAATTTGCACACAGACTTCGTGTTCTTATAGAGTAAGCGCTATGGTACTTTCAGATATAAATGTCCAGAGGTATTCGGAACTCTCCGTACCTTGTTGGCAGTTTTACTGTTGGTATTTTGAAACACATTTTAAGAATGTTACTACTTTGACAAATCAGGTTTTTCAAGTAATGTTTTAAAGCAGCATTAGAAGGATTCTTCATTGAAAAGGCTAGCAAGAGACTTTCTTGCTTACTTTTACACTCTGATGCTTGTGAACAATTATGGTATTGAAAAGTTATGTTTGTCTTCAAACGAGGACTGGCCTGGGGGTTCACTGATCTCAGTGGCAAGTAATATAATTACACATTCATTATTGCCATGAAGAAATTCTCTTGCAATATTTAACAACACAAAATCAGGGATAGTTAACAGTGCCAAGTTTGTTATCTGACTATATGGAAAAAACAAAGCTACAACTATGTCAAAATTATTAATAGTAATACACACACCTCCATGCATCTGGTTCAGGTAAAACAGTGGAAAAATGAATAATGGAAGATTTGTTTGCCATAAAAGTTCAATATATTTGTTTCAAATTGCTGACTCTTCACTTCCCTGCACACATCACATTCCATCTTAGGTGATGTAATTTGTCATTAAAGAAAAAACAAACAAAAACCAAACATAAAGAACAGAAAAGACCCAATAAATTTTGGCTATTCTAGGTCTAGATCATTCTCAGCATTGAAAGAATTAGCATTGTTTTGAATGAAATGCCGCCCTTAACTTTTTAAGGCCAGGGTGGACAGGGGTTTGAGCAACCTAGTCTAGTCTAGTGGAAGGTGTCCCTGCCTATGGCATGAGGGTTGGAACTAGATGATCTTTAAAGTCTCCTTTAAACCTAACCATTCTATGACTTCTCTGTCTTCTTCCCAGGCTACTTGTCCTTGCTTCCACCCCCTGCAGGTTCCTTTCTGTGCTGGAGTTTGTTCAGGGGCTGCTTGTTCGTCCATGCAGGTCTCCCACTCTTCTTGCCTGACTTTGTTGGAATGCATTGCTCCTGAGCTTGGAGGAGGTGACGCTTGAATATTAATGCGAGACTGTTCCTACCTGTCTATCTTGCAGACCCCCTCTATAATGTCTTCTGTCCCTGCCCTCCCCTTAATCCTGAGTATAAGCTTTCAGTTCACTCTTCATCCATCCCCAAGTGGAGCTCCATACACTTCAGCTTCTCACTGACCCTGTCCTCATCCCCCCTGCCTAACCTCTGTGAATAGCCTGTATCCTTCTATTCCAACACTCCAGTCACAGGAGCCATTCCACCACATCTCCATGATGCCAATAAGGTCATAGCCCTGCAGTGGTGTGCGCATCTCTAACTCCCCACGCTACATGCTTTTGCAGGTCAAGTTAGGACCCTAGAGCTGACTTACTGTTTGGAGAGGCAGGAATTCCTTTGTGGTTCTCTTCAGGTGCTCTTCTGTGGACCTGCAACCCCTCTCCATGCTCTGGCCATCTCTTGCTGGTATGCTGGCAGTGGAACCAACCTAGTAGCAGTAGGATAGATTGAAGTTCCCCTCCCACAGCTCATATGTTTGGGTGCTGTTTATTTCCATTTGTCTGTAAGCACTTTGTGCATCTTAAGCATTTTATATGTCTTAATTTGCGACCCTGCCTCCTCAAAGTATTAATCAGAAGAGAAGATTATTCTTTGTGAATTTAACTAAGCTGCTAGTTCACACTGAATTACCTCTTGAGCTGGCATTCATGGGTTTTTTTTTATATACATTCAACAGAATTTTCTGAGCATGTTTTGTTGGAGAATAATAAATGTGTTTACTAATTGCAATATGCCCTATTGATTCTGAAAGTCTTATAAAACTTTACTTATCTTTATTTTCCTTATTACTGAATCCTAATAATTGCTTTTTAGATTCTTAGAAGTTACAAGAACAGGATCTATTTGAGAGTCTCGATCCCTGTGCTCTTTTAAACTAAGCACTTCAAAATTCTTACTTGCCTTTGTTAAGCTTGGGGCTGGCTATTTCTTTTTTATTATTGTTTCCATTCATTAATCTCCTTTTTTAAAATAATAATTTTGACTCCTTGCTAGCATTACTGTCATAGGTGGTTAAGTAGACAAGTTATTGTTTTGCTCCTGGAAGAGCTTTCTGATATTTGCAGGTTGGAATGTTGAATTCTTTCTGATGCTGAGCATGCTCTGGAAAGCAATCACAAAAAGAGTATCTGCTAAATAGTGTGTTGGAACTACAAATCTTAAAGCACCCTGTGTCCATGAGAACTTACCCAAACTTTTCTGGTTAATGTAATTTGCTGAAGCATTTTGTTTCTGCTGTCTCAGCAAATATTTACCTTCTTGCAGTATTTCCCTGGTATTCTTGTGTTAGTGTTGATAACACTGTTAAGTTTGAATCCATTTCTTTTTTTTCACTTTGCAAATGATGCTGCGTAAGCAGGCCCTTACGTATTTTCTAAGGCTATGTGTTTTGAAAGGTTTTCTCTGTTTCTGCAAGTTTTGTAAGGCTTATTACTTAGGTAGTGCATAAACGGGTTACAGGTTCAATTTTGCACTAGCTGATGAGCTGAATTCCTGATTCAGCATTGTTCCATGCTCTCTGAGTGATGATGTCCTGAAAATTAATGATAAAAAATAGCCACTTACAATAGTGATACCTAGTAACCTGTTATTAATCATTGGTTTACCTTTATTTCTGAGACAGATTGCTTATATCTTGTTCTCACCTTAAAAATAATTGCCTGGGTGGTGAAATTAAATTGCCTAACAACAAGTAGTTCTTCCATGGAATAAATTGATTAGCATTGTAATTAATTGCTTAAATTATCTTAAACGATTTGTATACCAAGGTACACATTCTGTACAAAGTTTGGCACAGTATGTGATTAGCACTCTTACTAGTGTGTGAACTTTGTTCAGTTCCCTGGACATTGTATTTCCATTGTATAGTGTGCTCCCACTGCTGTAAGGGCTTAATTTCACTCTGATACTCCTCTGAAATACTTGTAACAGCACATAAGCCATTGTTTATTAATATCATAGTATCATAAGTCAATGAGTAGCATGGCAGTGTCTTTCTTGCTCTCCTTTGCCACTACACATTCAAAAGGAACATGGGCAAGTTGACTGTTATCAAACAAGAAACACAGAACAGTTGGCCAAATTACTTATAAGATTTAACTTTAGATTTCAGAAAACAAATAAAAAATCCAGGTTACAACATAATGTAAAGGAAGTATCACCAATTGTCCTTGGAAAAAAAACGACCAACCTACTAAAGAACAACAATTAAAAAAAACCCCAAATGAAACAAAAAAAATAACCCCCACCAAAAAACCCCTACCAAAACCCAAAGAAAACACAACTGTATGTTCTTACACTCCTTCAAAAATATTTTTGAGGGAATAAAATTAGGACTTTCTACTTTGTCTAGAATATATCAGAAGACATTTCAGTGCTCTTCTTTTATTAATCATATCTGAACACTCATAAAGATTGTACTCTGAAAGAGGCAAAGAATTGGTTCAGAATGTGACTCCACAAGTACTTCTGACATGAGAGTCTACAGATTTGGAACTTTCGGTCCAACAGAACCATGTTATCTTTGCAGGTATTTGAAGAATTCATACAATTATATCTGCAACTATAAAAATCTTCAATTAGCATTCAATTACTGCCTAATTTTGTATTGTCTTTAATTGATAGCAAGAGAGGTTTTTATGTTGTTTCTATTATTTTTCTTTTTTGTAGCCTCTTAGCTGAGTTACAGGGTGGCATTGTGTTTGACCCATGTGCCGTAGCTCCAGGATATAAAAAAACATGGGTATGTGTAGTAATGAAGCTGGAGTTAAAGTTCTGTGGATGTTGCTCACCTACTCATTGAAAAAAAAGATAATTATTAGAACTAACTTTCCGTCTGTGTCTGTGCATACATACAAATTCACATGGCCTAATTACAATCTAGTTACAAAGACTGGATTTTCGAGGGATTAAGCTCCTCGGGACAGTAGCCAGCATGTGAGATATTGAGCACTGACTACATTAACGATAAGACCAAGCTGTGAAATGAGATCATAGTCAAAAACATTTTAGAGTTTTACTGGGTTTTTTAGTAGCTTGCAGGTTTCATCCCTGAAGCCATATTATTTTCTGAGTTTTTTTTCTTGCCAAGACATATTTTATCCTAATTTATAGGATGGGATCTCTATCCTCTGTCTTTAACAGCTGCTATTGGGCCATAAATGTGAGATTAGTTTTATGTCAACACTTGATGTTTTTCAGTGTGATCCACTTCCAAGTAAAATTTCCCATTATTTTTAATTGACAAAACGCCCACATGAAGGACCAGTTTCAGTATTTTGGGGTCTTTCAAACTGCATAAAAAATAGTGAAAAGACACTTTGCAGCACCTTCCCTGACTTCAGCAAATTATTACTACTCCATTTTTGAAAGGATTGGGAGAGTTGTGGTACTGCAGTGTTATACGATTTCTTAAGGTCAGACAGTTTCCATATTCCTACAGTTTCATAAGGCTAAGACTTTTCTTGTCTGTGCGCTGGATGTGTAAGTTGTCCATAATGCAGATTCATGCTTTTTCTTAATCCATACAAAAATGAAACACCAGAGTTCTGAATGCTAATCACCAGAGAGGAAGGCCTTCCTGGGTATTTACCCCAGGAAAATAATTGCCTGCAAACTAACAGTTCCGATAGGGTATCCGTTAGGTCTGAAATGGCTCATTTGAAGGATTTTTCAAAGTCTTTGTGTCCTAAGGAAATTGAAGGGCTGACAAATTTACAGACTGCTGGGATTCAACTGATGCTACAATTTTGTTCAGTTCATAGCAACCCTGTGCTTGGATATGGCAGCAAGTCAAAGGAATAGAAGAATCTGGTAATGTTTATTATTTGTATTACTAGAGCGCCTAGAGGCTCTGATTGGGAATGGCATCCTTCATGCTGGCAGCTGTACATATCTATGTGAAGATAACCTCTGCTCAAACAAGCATACAGAATGAGGTGATAAATAAAATAAAGAAGGGTAAATAGAGATTTAAAGGGTTAGGAACTAGGAAACAATAAGCCCATGTGCCTGTACAGGACCACTCTACAGTTGCTGATTTGTATCATAGAATCATTTAGATTGGAAAATCCTTCACAATTATCAAGTCCAACTGTTAACCTCCCTCTGCCAAATCCACCACTAGTGCAGAATAACTGTGTATCATCTATCTCTCTATCAAGTATAGATAAAATTAAAAAAAAGAAAAATATCTCCCTAGTTGATAAAAAGAATTTTTGGGAATACCTGCCAGGAAAAAAAATGCTTCTGCTGACGAGGCTAAAAATATTTCCCCTCAACAGTCTCTACAGGAAGGAATAATGAGTTAGTAAAGCATGGTAGAAAGTGAAAAATCAGGTTACTTTCTTCACAGAAACTTTATACTCATTTCATGAATGCCCAAGGAGTTCCAAAGAACATCCAACTCTGGAAAACTATAAAGAATGTGAGAAAAAAAAAAAAAAAAAAAAAATAACAAAACAACATTTTTGCATTCCATAGTGTAGCACTAAACACATGATTCTTGACATAGTTATACCAGTAGATGCAGGAAGCTGCAATTTCTACCATTGACTTTATAGTGCAGACCTTTGTGGAATAACGTAAGTGATTTGTCCTGTACCTGAGAGAGTCTGAGGCTCTAAATTGCACTTCCTTAATAATGAGAATAGGTGTGTAGCTGCATTTATGGGCAATTCCTGCTTTTGAAAAATCAGACCTCTTTAAAGGGCAAGTTACACTCATAAATTACCTATCTGGTATTACTGGATCGAAGGGATGAATCTAAGTGGAAATGTGCGATTTTTAAGTCAAGTATAGTGATTTGCAGTTCACATTTCATATCAGACTGGCACAGGGATTTTATCTTTAGCTGCTACCCCAAGTCAGAATTTAAGTTATCATTTATTTACTACTTGAATGTGTTTGAGTTTTTCCTTCTTTTAATAGTGAAGCAATACTCATTTATTTATAAGTATTTTCCAATAGCTTTAATCAAGGGATGCTACAGATATTTTACAAAGCAAATAGCAATACGAAGGGGTTATCTCATAAGACTCCCTTTTCTCTTCTTTACTCCTTAAGAGCAGATAACCAGTTGTGATGTAGTACTGAATATCAGTGGGAGTTTGTTACATATACCCTCTCAGCGTCCTTCAGAGAGTCTCATCAGCTCCCAAGCTGCTTCAGAATGAGTACAGTTTATAAATTTATTGCTGCAATCTTAGGCATTTGGTTTAGTTTTGAGTAGTAAAAATTCACCTAAAATCTTCTCTTGTCTTAGTAATGCATTGGAAATGGGTCTTTATGTAAAGAATTACCCACCTGCACTTGGATTATGCTGTGGAGAAGTATCATTGTTAAAGCACTTGTTTACCTGAGGGATCACAAAAAAATGTTTAAATTTCATTGGATGGAGTTTGGGGCTTTGTGCATTGATGGAAATTTCTCCCACCAATGCTGTTCATGACCAGCTAGATTTCCGTTTACTGAAAACAGCCATTATACTTCTGTGACTTTTTTGGCATGCAGATGTCACAGATGATGGTATTGGTGAGTTAACATCTTCATCAAGGTGCTTGCATTTCATACCAATTTAGTGCTTAATCTGACTGAAGAATGAGTTTCTACCTGTGAGTGCCCTCTGTGAGCTGAGACACTGCTCATTTCCCTGAACTTCTCTGTTACGGTGACAGTGACATTCTCACCTCGCCATGATTTGGCTCTTCATTGTGGAAATGGGTCATTTCTCCTCCTCTGGCTTCATTATTTTAACAAATTTTCTGAGCATGGCCCTCACTGTGATCATGTGCACCCTAGAGGCATTTTGAGCTGTTGCAGTGGCCTGTTATGAAGCAACTGTACCTCAAAATCACGTTGGAGTGTTTTGGCTGAAGCTGAAAACTTATGCTGATTTCCTGATTTATTTATTCTCTTTCATTTCAGGGTGAGGATTAGTTTATATTTGCCACTTACTTCAGCTGTACTTGCAGATAGTTTTCATCACATATCCAAACAGGTCTCAGTGCACGAATTTGGTACATGTTTTACCCACAGTTTCAAAACAATAGTAGCTCTTTTTATGGGATCCCATCACTATTCTTCTTCCATAACATATGACAGCCGCTGTCATGGTTTAAGTCCAGCCAGTAACTCAGAACCACATAGCCACTCTCTTGTCCTTCCTCTCATTTGAGACAAGGGGGGGGTACAAAATTACAAAATGAAATATATAAACCTTTAGAATCAAATTTAAGTAATGTTAAGTTTGATGCCTTTGTAACAGTAGTAATGGAAAATTACTGAGATGCATGATATACAGAGAAAAAATACAGAGAAAAAATACAGAGTACAGCTAGAGAATTCTTGTACAAGATAAACTGTTGTAGTTGACATGGTTTAGGCTTTTATGACCTTAGTAAAAAATGAGTGTAACAAAAACAGGCTAGAAGAACAGCACAAAAAGATAAGGAGTATCTGGAAATGGTAGGGGCCCAGGATGAGCTGCAGTTAAACTAACTGATAAGTAGGAGGACAGGGTGATTTTTATGTTTGTGGTGTGAACGAACCAATTAAGCTGCTATAAGCATCTACTACACGTGCTTCAAAGGCTGCCAGAAGAGATAAAGATTGCTGGATGAAGTAAAGGACCCCCGAAGACCACCATCACATTTTTGTATGCATGCGGGGAACTTTCTGGAAAATTATGTAATCCATACGTAGCTTCAGGAATACCGATGCATGCTCAGTAGCTATGTAAGGACTGCTTGTGTAGCAATACGGGGACACACGCTAGGTGGAGCTATCCCCCTGGTCTCCGGCGCCGCAATAAAGACTACCTGCTTGCCAAGTTAAACTTTGTTGGCGAGTTCGTTCCTGGAGTTTTCGTCGAATCACTTTCCACCCTCCCCGGGGGGGAGAGCATCAAAGGAATGTAAAATCTATGGGACATAAGAACTGTTTAATAACTGAAGTATAGTATACTACTACTACTAACAATGATAATGATAAGGGAAATAAGATAACCATAGACTATAAAACTGGAACAGTAAAGGGAAGAGAAAAAAACCCAATAAACTCAAGTGACTGCTCACCACCCGCTGACTGATACCCAGCCCTACCAGAGCAGCAATTGATCCCTTTTGGGTAACACCTCCCTGGTTTATACACTGAGCATGATATTCTATGATATGGATTACCTTTGGTTAGTTTGAGTTAGGTGTCTTGTCTCTGCTTCTTCCCAGCTTCTTGTGCCCCTCCTCACTGGCAGTGTGAAAGACTGAAAAGTCCTTGATCAGGGTAAGTGCTACTTAGCAACAACCGAGACATCGGTGTGTTACCAGCATTATTCTCTGACTAAAGCCAAACCGCAGCACTGCACCAGCTACTAGGAAGAAAATTAACTCTAGCCCAGCCAAAACTGAGTCAACCACAACTATCATGGTCTGATCTGTGTTCCCCAAATTTCAAAAGGAAACAGTGAGTTTTGTGTAGTGGTTCTTTCCTTATGGGAATGTTGATAATGAATGGGAGGCGATGTCTGTCAGTGTCTTTTGTACTAGCGACTAGCACCCTGTTATACACAGAAGAACAGAGTGGAAACTTTTTTTGAACTTCCTTTGCCCCTGGCATGTGAGCAACAAGTGCCTGGTTCTCTCATATTACAAAGGACAAGGCTTCATAATCTGTGATAGTCCTCTGGGTAGCAAAAAAGTGAAATGACTCATCAGAACTGTACACAGAAATGCACTATGCCAAAGCCCTGAGAAATAAACACATGGTCATGTACTTTAGACACACATACACTACTTAACACCACATAATAAAAGGTGAGGAAGTTATGATCTTCAACTTCCAACCACATCTCCAGCTAAATGAATAACCACTTGATTGGAAAACCATTAGATTAGCCATTCAGATGATTCATTGCACTGCATGAAAACTACTGGCATTTAGGCATATCTAGCAACAGGCGGTAGTACTACCTGAAGTTGTACCAAATAAATTGTTGACTTATAGTATTTATATCTATAACATATCCCTTTAGCAGTATATTACAATGATTTACTGACTCTAAGACACTTCTAGATAACAGTAATAGGTAAGACCCATTAAGTCTTCAAGGTCCACTATTCTGGTGCAGGTTTTATATCAGAATCACTTCACACATCACTGAACTGCAGCCATTTTGGTTGTCATTTGGCAGTTAATTTGCCACATACCTGCTCATCATATCACTATTTTATAAAAAGGCAAATTAAAGTATGGGAAAATCAGTATGTCCTTGGAAATTACCTGTAACTTTGGCTGTTTGATATCCAGGTAACCTGCTGAGGAAAGACACATTATAATTACTTTCATATACTCTACATGAGCTGAGAATCTGGCCCAGAGATTGTAGGGCATTATAAGATATCCAGGTTGTTTATATTAGAAGAAAACAAAAGGAAAATCCTTTCTACAACATTAGGGTATTCAGGCTTGTTCCCTAATACTTTCACTTTTGATTCCAAAAAGGAGTTGCTAAGCTTGATGCAAGCTGTTCAATGGAAGAATGTTGAAGTTATTAATTTCTGAGTTATCTGCATGCATTCACAATAGGCAACAGCAAAATTCATTTAATTATATTTATTACAAAATAGTATAGGAAATTATGGGATAATCTATAAATATTCATTATTATGAAATGTTATTACAGGTAATATGATGATTTTTCACTTAAATGAACTAAAAAATGGTTGAACAGGGAGGCCCAGAGCATGGTGATCAGTCCTGCACCTGGGGGGGGGAACAAACCCGGATATCAAGACAGTGCCAGGGCCACCCAGATGGAAGGCAGCTTGGCAGTAAAGGACCTGGGGGTCCTGGTCCCAGTGAGCACTTAGTTGAACATGAGCCACAATGTGCTCTTCATACTACGGAGGACAACATGGGCTGCATTAGGAAAAGCATTGCTATCAGGTATAGGGCGGTGATCCTTCTCTTTAATCCTTGCTGGTGTGGCAGCCCCTGGAGTACTGTGTCTAGTTCTGGGCTGCTTATTAGAAGAGAGTCATGGACATAGTCTTAACAAAGATTATTAGAGGACTGGAACACCTCTCCTGTGAAGACAACTCTGGGCAATCTAGGGCTGTTTGTCATAGAAAAAGGTGGTCTCAGGGTGAGGGGGAGTCTTACAAATGTGTAAAAAGAGGGTGCAAAGAGATGGAGCCAGCCTACTTTCAATAGTGCCAAGTGATAAGAGCCATTGAGCAAAAACTGAAACACAGGAGGATCCCTCTGAACGAAACACTTTTTTTACTGTGAGGGTGACTGAGTCTTTAAACAGCTTGCCCATAGAAGCTGTATAGTCTCTCACCTAGAGGATATTTGAAGGCTCTTTGCTCCTAGCCCTGGGCAAGTTGCTGTAGGTGTCCCTGCTTGAGCAAAGATAGTTGCATAAGGTAACATCCAGAAGTCCTTTCCAACCTCAACCATTCCATGCTTCTGTGAATTCTATATGCTTATTTGTCAAAGAGCTTAGCTGGAATCCAGCATTAAGATAGTGGAGATCATATTGTTCCAAGCATCACTTAGAAGACTAACCTGTTTACTTTAGAAAAAAAAATCTGCTCTCACAGACCACAGAAAAACGCTTTTACGTTTCAGAAATTCAGAGAATTATATGCTTCCAAGGCTGTGTGGACCTGGACCTTGTTCATCCTTGTAGGAATGAAGCCTGTGAGATAATGTGGTGAAGGGTTCAACGAGGTGTGATAGTTGCAACACTCTAACAATAACGGGTGATGTGTTGCTGATGGGTTGATTAGGCGATAAGGCTGAGGTCCGATGGCCCTTAATGCTGCTTCACCTGGATGAAAGGGGGAGTGATAGGGACGTTTCACCGTTTTGCTCTGCACTTGCACAAGACTTGCAGCCCTTGAGCAGCCTGACCGAAGGTAACTGAAACTCTCGTTATTCCTTGTTTTATATAAAACACACCAGAGAAAGCGTCTGTCTCCATTATCTCTGACAGCAGCAACAGACTGCAGACTCATCTCCGCTTCTCTCAAAAGTACAGAGGATGAGAACACGACCCCACTTTGCAGCCAAGAGGGCGGGCTTGCTCCTCTCTCCTTCTCAATGCAGGAACGCTTCTTTGGTAAGATTAGCGTCTTCGATAAAGCCGGGTGATGCCTGGGTGGAGCCAAGCTGAATGAATTCTCAATTGTTTTTTCCATATGAGCTCAATTAATCGTTGGCTAGCTTTGGATTTTAGTGCTAACGCAGTAAATAAATTTATCAATAGCAATTCAGAATCTGTATTTCTCTTGAAAGCTCCTGTTGAATGCTACTGCACGTCCAGCGTCTAGTTGGTTATAACCAGAAACTAATCCCAGCTGCACCCAGCCCCTCTGATCTCTGAAGACTGGCTGGAACGCAAGTTTCTGCCAAATTTCTATATTGTTAATGCAACAGGACTCTCTCCCTCTTCCTTGTTTTCTTCACTGCCTGATACAGCAGTGAGAAACGCAACATGTGCTAACTCGAAAATCCGAACCCAAGCACTACGATGAAACAAAGAGTGCCACGACTTTTTTTCTCTTGCTTAGCTGAGGTGCAGAAACCTTAAGCTTGCTGATGCTATGTACAAATTCTTCCATATCATTATCTTATCTCCAGAAGTATGTGGGTATGGTGGGACCAGAAAAAAACAAGCCAGGGACAGCTAACATTTGGCTGAATGAAGACTAGAACCTTCTGCTTTTTTCTTGTTGGACATAAAACTTGCTTCTTTTTAAAATTAATTGGGGAAGAGATAACCAGAAACCATATCTTTGCGCTGGATACAAGAAAGAAAGGTTCTTGGTATTAAAACCAAACTAAATCAAAAAGCAAACCAAACTAATGTATTTTGTGCAAATCCTTTTCACTGCCAAGCTTTTTTTAAAAAATAGTTCTTGAAGTATCGTCCTTTTTTTCTTTTTTTTTCTATTTCACAGGCCATATGATATTTTTTCCTTTTTACTTGAATGACAAAGTACTGAAGGACTGTGTATGGTGTAATATTGTATAGAACTCTCGTGATAACATTTTTCATTCATCTAACGCTTTTGATCTGCACATGATCATTGACCATTTGTCTGGGATTTCTTGATGTCTCCAGTCCTCTCAGAAATAGGTATTGACAGTTCGGTAGGCTTGGGTAGATGGCCAAAGGCTTCTAGTTCTGCTCAGCAGCACCTCTGGACAGAAATGTAGAGCATGTTAGAAGTCCATGTATACGGTAGCCCAAATGTCGTAAATGGAGCTGAAGTTAAAGGCTGTTTTAGGATTATTAGTCACTCTTCCTTAAAAAGCTGGGTCTCCTGGCAGGCCTTAAAACCAGTATTTTCAAAAACTTGTCTAGTGTAGACAACAGAACATGGGTTATAATCTATCTAATTTGAACGTGCACTTTGCTAATACAATGTGAATCCTGATAAGGAATTAAGAATGCATTTCATTAAAATTTTATCACTTCCAAATTCTGAGATAAGGTATTTTTTAATGTCCCATAATAGAAAATGTAATTTCTGTGTCATGATTTACTGATATATTTTCTTCACTTTAGAACCAATGCTTTCTCTTTTTTTCTTTTTTTTTTTTTCTTTTTTTTGTGATATTATTTAATGATAAATGCCAAAGATGTAAAAATTAAATAAATAAGTAAATTATTCAGGACAAAAGAAGACATTCATGAGGAAGAAATTGTATGGAAAAACACAATATATTTCTTTCATGGTCAGGGTAATATAACTTCATTTTTATATTTTCCTTTTACATTTAATAGGGGTGTTCATTTTGTTAAATCATATACAATTGCTGTCTTCAATGTTGCTCAAAAAGTGTCTGGATTAGCTTTTTAATCTTATTTGGTTTAACTTGATATCAAGGAATTTGTTATGAAACAATAGTCTTTCCTGGACATGTAGAAGAACTGTAGAAGACATTACTGAACACAGGAGGGCTTTTGAAGTGCTCTGTAGGCACTGGATAGTGTCATCTCAGCATTCCCCAATAGGGATCCAAATTACAGCATTGTTATACTTGTGTTGATGGGGTACATCAGTTGAAATTTGGGGTACAAAGGTACATCAGTTGAAATTTGCAAATAGCACCCATCTTCAATCAAAATAGAATGAAAGCTTAATGTCTGCTGAACAAGAAAAGCAAATCCAAAAAAACAAGAGGAAAACATTCTCATTTTAATGCAATAAAAAACAGCTGAACAGGCAGGCTGTGAACCACTTTGCTGATACTGCTTTATAAATTAGGAGTGCAAACTGATTAATATGGATAACCTCTGTAGTTCTGATAGGAAAGATGAGCTACAGAGGATCAGGGACTGGAGTCTCCTAGGCAATTTTTAGGTAACTTTTGTGTGTCATGTTCCTGAAGCAGGAACTTAAAACCAGCTGTTGAAGTGAGAGGAATGGAAGGTATGATGTGAGCTTATATCTGTTAAAGGAAGTTGTATAAAAGAGAGGGAAGCCAATGGTAGCATTTAATTTCTATGAATGATAATGACTCCATGCCCTACTTTTCATTGAGTTTGCTACTTAGCAGGACCTGGAAGCCAGAACATGTAATCTCCCATAAAGGCAAGGTCACCCTGATGCATCTGATCTGTGGTATTTTGAGTATGGAAGTCATAGTTGTAGCTTTTACATGCCTCCCCCTCAGTCCTTGCAGAAAGCAGTTATTTTCCTGTTGCAGCTCTATGTGCAAGTTTCTCAGTTCCTGAGGGTTTTGCACTATTTCCACTGAAATTTACACTATGTTGATGTTCAGAATTTTAAAAACGGAGGTGTGGAGCAGCTCTGCATATTTGTTTTGCTCAAGTGCCAATTTCTCTCTTTATAATGTAGTATGGTGTCCTTCCAATGCTTTTGACTCATTACTATTGTATTAAAAAAAGAATTCTTGACCTAGGTTCCTCCTTTTTCCCTCCCTTCTTAGATTTGTTCCTAGCAACAGTTCTTAAGTGTTTCCCTGATAACAGTCCTATCTAATGTATGTATGTGTCTAGATATCAAGTTCTCATCCTCAAATGCTGTGAAAGGAGTTTTGACAGGAGATTTTATTTTCCTTAGATCATAACAACATTCTCACATAACTGCTTTTTAATGCCACAGTGAAAATCATGAACCATAACAGGAGCTGGAATAATTCATATTGTCAGGAATAATTTCAAGGAGCATGAGCAATAAGATCAGAAAAACTTCTGGGAAAATGAGAAAATGTGTTTTGAAACCAGACATAGATGCAAACGTGCTTCGTGGCTCTCCACACTCCAGACTTCATGGAAAAAGCCTTATTCTCTAATGAAAATGTTTGCTCTGTTATCATGTTAAATGTAGTTGCTAGGAGTAAGGCTGGATATGTTTCATGAAGGGTTATCAGAATGCAAGGGCTAGTCACCATCATACATTGCAACTGCAGAAAATCTCAGTGATTTTGATGTTTTCTGGGTGCACTGCTCATCTTTGACTCCTAGCTTTAAGGTGTGTCAATGCTTTGTGCTGCTTCATTTTCTATTACAATCGCATTTCAGGGAGATCTTATGTTGCTTCTTCTTGAGCTACACACTGCTTTTAAAGATCACATCACCTCTAGGTTAAATGGATTGTATTTCTCTATGCTTCTGAGAGCATACTCTTTTTGATCTAAACAATGTAATCCTTTGATTTCATAAAATTTGAACACTATTAGAAGAAAGTACCAACATGATACCTCATGGAATTGCGGTCAAGAGGGAAAATTCGAAAAACCAGTTCTGTGTAGCTTGGACAATTGGTCAATCATGGCAGAACATTGTATAGTGTGCTGTTTGCCTCGACCTCATAGCACTCCTGCTTTTCCATCAAAGCTGAAAACTTGCCTGTTCGCACTGTTTCTACCACTGTGGTAGGTTGACGCTGGCTGAACAACATGCTTCCGCCAAAGCTACTCTGTCATTTACCATCTCAACTGGACAGAGGAGAAAAAAATATAACAATATAAGAATAAAGCTGGTCTAAGTGTTGGCTGTCACGTGAGATACAAAGTCTGGATTATTTAAAGAATTTGTGTCCTGTTCTGTAAAAGAGGGAGAGCTGAATGTACGGTTCTAGGTTATTCTGTCTTCCAGATTTTCATGCTCTCCCCTTCTTATCTGAATTTCACAGGGTATTAGTTGAGATTTTATACTACACTCTTTTGATCTGTTACAGATACGGCAAAACAGCTGCAGTGCTGTTTTCTGGAGGCGAGTGAATTTTATTAGTGACAGAATGCCCCAGATAGATCCCCTACCTGTCACACAGGAGACTAAAGAAGTTTCTTTCACCAGTGATTAAGAAACTCTGCCTGCCCCCTAATCTAAGGCTTATAGGTTTGTTTTTTTTTTACTCTAAAGAGTTTAAAAATAATATATTTTTAAGCCAATAATATATTTTAAAGGAAAGGTCAACAAAGCTTAACAGGAGGTCTGTAGCAAATCAAATTAATTTACATGTCCTAGTGTCCTGTCTTATTCTTTACACACTAGATAGCCTTGCTTTAAATAATTGTGTTTTCTTTGCTACAAGGTACAATTATGTTGCCTAAAGGCTGATAAGATTCTTCAAAGAGCACCCACATGTTGATTGGAGAGTAGTAACTCAAAGCATACTAGAGTAGTAACATATTTTTAATTCAAGACATTTCAGTAGTAACTCAAAACATATCAGCACAGGAAGTTTTAAGGAAATTAATAATTTATTGAATGTCATTCTTTTCTTTCAAGGGATTACCAAAACAAACTGTATTTGCTTTGTGGTGCTTTGAAGTGATATTGTTTGTATTTGCAAAATTCAATGATAGCACCATGTTCAAACTCAAATATTATTTAAAAAGCACTTGGATTCAACATATATGTAGAGAAGTGGATGGTGACAAAGAATCCTTGGTAGAACAGCTACTAAATACTAAATTTAGGCAAGATCAACAAATTATGTTAATAAATTGCTGAGGAGCATCCTGACATCAAACCCTCAGAGAAATATTGCTTTCTGCCTAAAAGACTGGACTATGTTACCCTTTGGCACAAAAAGTAACCTCTAAAGAATACTGCATTCTAGATATATTCTTGACACCAATACACAGCTACTTCAATCTGTAAATTTAGTTTGTTTTTTCCTGTGCTTGAATGAGAATTTGATTCACTTCTGATGTTTCAATTTGTGTATACAGCGATATATTTTTTTGCTACTACAATCTAGTAATTTTTATCTTTAATTGGTTACTGTTTATAGTAGTTTTATTTGCATTTTGTATTTTCACTTAGAACAATCAAAACAATAAGAAAAATCTTGCATCTGAATTTCATTTCCTCTTCTCATCTATTAATATTCATGTTTCATGCCATGCACAAGCACTAAAGAGAAAATCCTCTTGGCTATGTGCGGTGAGACTTAGAGAAAGATCAAGGAAGATTCATTCCATGGCCGCCTGCTTGAGTCACACAAAAAAGCCAAGCTAAGAATGCAGCAGCGTATCTTTTGGCAGGAAGTCTGCTTTAAATTGTATCAAATGTTATTCCAATACCAAATGCCTCGATATTGCTGTTGCTAATTAAGGAAAGGTTGGTTGCTGGCAATCTTGCTGATCAAGGGGAAAAACAGACTACTGCAAGGAGCAAAGGAGCTATTAAGGGAGTTGCATGCCTAGGAAAATAATGCTGGCACTCCTGGTAATGCAGGAACCAGACCCTTAGCAAAGGCTGGAGGGAGGAGGAGGGTGCAGGCCAGGAGATGGTGGAAGGAATGGCGAAAGGCACTAGCTAGTTTGCTGCAGCTAAGAGCTGCAGTCACTGAGTTGTCTGAAGCATCTGCAGTGCACAGATGTGTGGGCAGGAAAAGATACATAAAACTCTTTCTTATTTCTATATTCTCTTTCCCAGTAATCATCTGTTGTCCATTTAAAAAGTTAATTATTCAGGTTTATAATTTGAATTAAAGCTGTTGGTGGTTTCTTTTTAATGCAAAAGCCTTTTGGTCTCTGGGGAGTTCCCCAGCCTAGACTTACAACAGAAGGTCTAGGCAGATCCACTGCTAATGTCTGCCTGCTTCAAAGCCTTGTCAAAGAGGCTGAACAGATCTGATGAGTAAGGAAGTAGCAATGAACTCTCGGGGGTATTTTATCATGGAGGTTCTATCTTTGTTTCTGGTCTAAATATGTTCATGGTTAAGATGAGAGTTGTCTGTCAGAACACCTCTATTACAAACACAGGTATTGAGTTTCTTAAGGTTTGTGTTGTTTTTGAGTAGCAGAATATTTGCTATTGAATGTTTCAACAGCAGAATACTGAGCAAGATATTTGTGGGGACATTGAAGCTTTCCCTGCCCTACCCTTTCTGAGTATGTTTCCCTTCTGCTCTTATTCAACATGTCTGCTGCTTTACTCCACTTAAACTCTCTTCACCAAATTTTGTTAGTTTCACCAGCCTTGACAAAGCCAAGTAGGGTGCAAATATCTTTTTTTGTAACCTCTTTCAAGCTATTTCCTCTTCATTATCTTTTTTTGACTCATGCATGTGGTTTCTTTTTCAGAGGGATATACACTTCTGTGAGCTGGTCCTTGGGGAATACTTAGTATAACCAACAGTTATACGTGAGCTGCTTAATCTTAGGACCTGCTTCTTTTGAAGGGGTTGTGGAATTTTCTGACAGTGAGATGAAGTGTCAGCTTTTTCTTTTCCTCTTACTATCTGCTCCCTCTAGTGTGCCCATAGTCTTCATTTATTTTGTGCTTTGTGAGTTTGTGTGTGTGTGCGTGCGTACTGTGTATCATTGTGTTAGGCTATGCAGAAAATAGTGCAGTTTCCTAAAAATACAAAAGGAGAACATACAAGGAAATCTGAGTAGCTTTAAAAACTAAGAAAATTGTTTAGTCTGTTTTTTAGATTAATAGCAAGAAAACTTTCAGTTTACATACCTAAAGATCCACAATAAAGGGCTATAATTCACATTCTGGATGTCTAGTTGACTTGGTAAAAATCTATCTTTTCCTTGTTGTTTTTCTAATGATACTTAATGAAAATGAGAGAATAGGAATTACTTATTACATATTGCCCCCTACAGATAAACCTGAAAATGACAGTAAACAGACTGCAAAAGGGGAGAATATGCGATTGTACTGCAGACCATGACAAGTCCAATTTTCTCTCATTTAAAAGTTAGTTTCTGAAGCTAAGAAATCATGTTGCCAATGTTAATGAGGTTTCAGCTTAATTGTTAATTTTTAAATTCATCTGTGCCCATACAAAAAGCAAAAACTACACACTATGCTGTACTGATTTTCAGTTTATAAGTGGCAAGGCATCTCAAACGCTGTCATTTGTTTTCAAGCCTTTTCCTCCACTGCTAATAGAAAATATTAAATCATCTTTTCAACTTCTCATGAAATCTATGCAAACCAATATTCATCACCATTTTATTCTAACATAAAGGAGAGTTAAAAATAAATACAATTTGCTTGACAGGGGAAAATATTATGCAGAGAGAAACTTATTTACCAGTGAGGCACCTTTAAAAACTGGTGTTCCATATTCATATGATATGAATATAGAAGAGTAAATTAAGCATGAGAATGTGGACACTTACAGATGCTCACATACACAGAAAAGCACTTTTTAAGACCCTGCAGTTACAAAAGAAACTAGCACAATAACTGCAGAAAGTAATGATCTCGTAATGGAATAAGCGTATATCAATCATATTATGTTAATTGTTAAGTATGAAATAGCATACTTGGAATAAAACTTTGGCAAGCAAAGATCAGCTGTAACTTGCTTTTCTAAATGTATAATGTCTTAAACGTGGTTCCACAGGATATTCACAATGTTCATTAAAATATGAGCGCTTATTCTATTTCAGTTTGCATTAATGGTTCTATAATTAGGTAACTGCTCCTGCAAAAACCTTCCCTGGGTCTTCCATGTACTTTTTGTCATTTATATGTGTTTTAGGAGACATCTTAGGAGAGCTGAAATTTTGTCTTCCCTCCAGGGAACTGTGCCGTGGCTGTGGCCTTGAGACAGAAATCCCTCAGATGGGAAGGAATTCTAATTCCATAGGAGTGTGCTAAAATGTGATGATATTACCCATGTTGGTCTGCCTTTATTCAGTAGCCAGCTGCAGCTGTGAAGACATTTGCTTCTAAAGCAACATTCCAGGATGGCAAAATTATCTGACAGCCAAAAAGAGATTCCCTGTGTTATCTGACAGGTCCAATCCAGACTATCTTGCAAATCTCACAGGTAGCCAGCTGCCAGGAAAACTCAAGCTCAGGAAGCCACCTCACTGCTTACTGGCTACAGATGGCTTAGTCATTACATGATGCTGCTTACCTTATGGCTTTAGTACAACAGCAAAGACCTCTTATTGCAGGCTCACTTGTGATATTTTGCAGAACTGGCACATTTTTTCCTGCATTTCCAGGATATATTTATTGTAATGATAAATTATTATCATAAGAAAAAAAAATTGGCATAACTGCTATGGATTTCTTCACTGTTGATTTTTGTAGCAAGCATTATTTTGTCAAAGCAGTAGTTTTCTTGCAGAAATGTACTTTTAAAACAATATTTTAACTGAGGATGCTTCTTAAATCCAAAGTGTAAAGCATTTATGAAAAATCTCATGCTGCCTAGGAGTTTTGCTATTTCCTCTCCTTGAGACTTAAGAGACTCAAATTTCGATCCTTGCCTTCATTTGAGCATCTTTGGTCAAGCGCCTCTGAACTGATCCAGCAACTCCTCTGAGGGAAAAAATGAAGGCAGTAGGAAATGGGCTTCTCGGGTCTTTCTGTATACACGGTAAATTTATTTATTAAAGCTTTACCACAGAAATGACATTTTCTGGACTGAGAGAACGTGGAAACCAGACATACATAGAGGAATATACCAGGCAGTTCTACTTAAATCTTCACAAAGCTTTTTATAAAGCCATTTTAGGAAGACCTGCTGTGCGAAGGCAAGCTGTTCTCATCTGGGCAATACTAATATTCAGACAACATTTCAGAAGCTTTCAGAAGCCTCTCAAACAGCTACAGACTCAATTAAAAAGCTCCTCTTTGGGGGTATTCTTTCAGTGTTTCAGTTTCTTGGTTGGACACCTGGTTAGGAAAATGCAATTAAATCTGTTGCCATCAAAGAGGGCTTTCAGGCTACTTTGTTTCTTTTTCTAATTATAATATGAGGGGTTTATTATAATCAAAATGTGTTTATGTACATATACATGGTATATGTTCTTGATACGCATGGACGCACATATATAGAATCATAGAATAGTTAAGAGATGGAAAGGGCCTTAAGATCATCCAGTACCAACCCCCCTGCCATGGCAGTGATACCTCCCACTAAATCATGCCACCCAAGGCTCTGTCCAGCCTGGCCTTGAACACCACCAGGG
Source organism: Psilopsiagon aurifrons (assembly GCA_025447955.1). Classification (NCBI taxonomy): domain Eukaryota; kingdom Metazoa; phylum Chordata; class Aves; order Psittaciformes; family Psittacidae; genus Psilopsiagon; species Psilopsiagon aurifrons. Next base: position 30 of record JAOEHY010003721.1, on the reverse strand, counting down.
ATGGAGCATTCACAACTTCCCTGGGCAACC
>JAOEHY010003720.1:0-10400 GCA_025447955.1 Psilopsiagon aurifrons | reverse complement strand
CTTCCTCATATCCAATCTAAACTTCCCCTGTTTAAGTTTGAACCCGTTACCCCTTGTCCTCTCACTACAGTCCCTAAAGAGAAGTCCCTCCCCAGCATCCCTATAGGCCCCCTTCAGATACTGGAAGGTTGCCATGAGGTCTCCACACAGCCTTCTCTTCTCCAGGCTGAACAGCCCCAACTTTCTCATCCTATCTTCATGTGGGAGGTGGTCCAGTTCCCTGAGCATTCTAATGGCCCTCCTCCTTTTCATGTTGAGGACACCAGAATTGCACACAGTATTCGAAGTGAGGTCTCATGAGAGCAGAGTAGAGGGGCAGGATCACCTCCGCTGACCTGCTGGTCACATTCTTTTGGATGCAGCCCAGGATACGGATGGCCTTCTGGGCTGTGAGTGCATACTGAAGCTGGCTTATGTTAAGTTTCTCACTGGTCAACACCTCCAAGTCCTTCTCTGCAGGGCTGCTCTCAATCTCTTCTCTGCCCAGCCTGTAGCTGTGCCTGGCATTGCTCCCACCCAGGTGTAGGACCTTGCACTTGGCATGGTTAAACTTCATCAGGTTGGCATCAGCCCACCTCACAAGTGTGTCAAGGTCCCTCAGTATGGCATCTCCTTTCTCCAGGGTATCAACCAGATCACCCAGCTTGGTGTCATCAGCAAACTTGCTAAGGGTACATTCAATCCCACTGTCCATGTCACTGACGAAGATGCTGAACAAGACTTGTCCCAACACCGATCCCTGAGAGACACCACTCGTTGCTGGTCTCCAGCTGGACATTGAGCCATGGAGCACAACTCTTTGCATTCAGCCATCCAGCCAGTTCTTTATCCACCAAGTGGTCTCTCCAACTAAGAGGCAAGGATGTCATGTGGGACAATGTCAAACGCTTTGCACAAATCCAGATAGATGATCTCAACTGCTACTCTGCACGGGTCCATCAGTTCTGTAGCCCCATCATAGAAGGACACTAAATTGGACAGGCAGGATTTCCCCTTAGTGAAGCCATGCTGTCATCGGGAACTTAACCAGACTGCCTGGATTTTTCAAATATGATGGACAGTGGCTTAGCAACTTCATTTGCCAACTCCTTCAGTACCCACAAATGGATTTCATCCAGTCCCATGGACTTGTGTAAATTCAGGTTCCTAAGATGGTCTCGCACTAGACCCTCTCCTGCAGTGGGCCTAAGGTCTTCGTTCTCACAGTCCCTGCATCTGCCTTCCAAGACTTGGGTGGTGTGGTCAGAGCATTTGCCAGTGAAGACTGAGGCAAAGAAGTCATTAAGAACCTCAGCCTTCTCCAAATCCTGGGTAGCCAGTTCTCCTGATAGATTCCAGAGAGGGCCCATGCTGTCCCTAATCTGTCTTTTATTTGCAATGTAAGTAGAGAATCCCTTCCTTATACCTTTCAGATCCCTAGCCAAGTTTATTTCTAAGTGAGCCTTAGCTTTCCTAACCTGATCCGTAGCTTCCCAGACAACATCCCTATATTCTTCCTTGGCTGCCTGTCCTTGCTTCCGTGTTTTATAAGCCTCTTTTTTCCCTTGAAGTTTCCTCAGGGGCTCCTTATCCATGCAAGGAGGTCTCCTGGCCCTCCTGCTGCACTTCTGTCTAGTTGGGGCACAATACTCCTTAGCTTATAGCAGGTGATCCTTGAGTAAAAACCAACAGTCTTGGGACCCCCTGCCCTCTAGGGCAATAACCCATGGAACCTCACTAAGCAGGCTCCTGAAGAGGCCAAAGTCTGCTCTCTTTTTGTTAAGTAAGACAGGGAAAGAGCTCTGAGAGACCTCATATTGCACTGGGAGAGAAGATGTAAGAGGTTAAAAAAATGCAAGAAGAGGGACAGAAGAGAAAAATCTTAGGAGGAGAGAAAAAGGGTAAATGAAAAAAGAAATATAGATACTCATCCCCCAACAAGAAAGAAGAGATCATTTTGTAATGAAGCTGTCCCCAAGGAAAACAGAAGGGAACATTTTCCTTGAGAATGACAGAAAAAAAAGTATAAAATCTTTCTCTCTTTAAGACTTTGTAGTGAGAGAAATGCCTCTGCCATAATTTAGTTTATGTATGAGAATGGAGATAACCTGTTCAGGAAATCATCAGTAGAGAAGAGATCTTATCGAAAATCATTGCAGAACTTACTCTGAAAGTAGATGCACTTCATCATAGAGCATAATTATGTGACAGTTTCACTGAAATCATATGACAGTCGCCATTAATAAAAATGGAACATAGTGTAGAATATGTAAGCATTTATTCCACAGATTTTGAAATCCAGGTACAGCATATATGTACTGTACACTATCACGTTATGGTAAAAAATCTAAATACTAAAAAGTTTACACTACCAGTAATGAATTAGCCATGCAGAATCACTGTGTTGAGTAGTTCATGCATTTTTTTAGAGCTCAGATTACAGTGTGCAAATATATATCACACAAAAGTGAGATACAAATTACAGTGTAATTGCAGTGTATCTATAGGATATTGAATGTGACTGTAAAGTACCAGCCAGTCAAAACAATGTACATGTAGTGACCTCCCAACACTGCTAAAGGAACCTCAGTAGTCCCAAGAGACTGAGATGTAAGTGCATAAAAAGCTTCTCCAGAAGAAGAAATGAAGATATTTAGAGGAACAAAACTCAGTCTATTGAGTCATGGGAAAAAATCAAAGATGTCAAGAAGCTTGTGAAGTAGCTACTATCAACCTCTTATGCCGTACATTGAAAGTAGCATTTGACTTTGGAGATGGTAGTTGTGAATGCTCCATCCCTGGCAGTGTTCAAGGCCAGACTGGACAGAGCCCTGGGTTACATGGTTTAGTGGGAGGTGTCCCTGTCCATGGCAGGGGGGTTGGAATTAGATGATCTTAAGGTCCTTTCCAGCCCTAACTATTCTATCATTCTATGGTGAAGAGGAAAGTAAGAATTGTTTGTCTCGCTGATGGCTTGTGGAGGGATATATTGGAAAGAGTCAGACAATGGTAGACAACACCGAAAGATTCAGCTGATTGTGGTTTACACCTCTGTGTCTAGAAAGAGACCTCAGCTGCATGTGAAAAGGAATGAATGCCACCCATAGATGTGAGCATTGTGCTCTCACTCTTTGTTAGCCTTTCCACCTTTTTTTTTCATCTTATTTAATATTTGGAAGCCAAATTTTTTGGAATATTAAGGTATTAATCTTTCTTCTGTAGGCATCTCTTTAGCATCTAATAATATTGCCAAAATTTCAGAAATGTTAAAAAAATCAACAAATGCTAACAATTCTAGCAGAACTCCTCATAAACCCAAACTACACATCTTTCAACTTTATAATCTTCAAATTCTCATATCCATTTAGCCAGACAAAATACAGAACATGACTTCATATGTACTCCATGCTTAGTCCCATCTGGCCAGAGACTGAGACCACCTGGAGTTAGGAACACTACAGAAGTGAATTGTGAAGAAGGGTTGTGACTACCACAGCCTGTGGTAGCTCTGTAATTTTATTCTGTCAGTCATTATTTTCCCAACGTAAGGATTTCTCATTGATTTGACTTGAAAAGTATAGGCTGAGATGTCATCATGTTATTTTCTTGACTACATCAGAAAACAAATCTGAGCAGAAAAAAGTCTGTATGATAAGAGTCCTACAGTGACATTATAAGGAGGGAAAGAGAGAGAGATACTTGGTCATTAAGCGGAAAAGTTGTGCTTTATTGGATATGCATAAATAGGTTAGATGAACCATGTTAAAAGTCATAACTTCACAATCACTCCCTCTTTCTCTTTTCCTTCTCATCCAGCCTCAGAACATATGGTAAATGTTTCTTCCATTCATTTTAATCAAAATCTGATAATTATGCCTTCTTATTCATGTGCTATTAATGTTTATGAGCCCTGGATGTGGACTAAGAATTTTTGGTCACAGGCTTTGTACACATAGATCAGAAAGATATTCCTACTTCATTCTACACAACTTTGGCAAGCAATTTACTAGACAATGAACTGAAGTCATCTTTTCTATTAGTGCAGAGATAGGACTATTTTGACTGAGAAACTGAAATTATTGAAGGCTGAACCTGAAAATAATTTCTATAATATTGATTCGAGTGGACAGTTAAGCCCATCAAGGCAAGACACAAGAATGCATTATGACCATTTTCTTAATGTGGAGAGAAAGATAGGTACACATTTACAAAATATTTAAACTGCCTTCTCCTACATCTCCATTATAACACCCCCTCCCACAGCTGCCTTGTGCTGCCAATGCCATCCTGGAAACAATGAGTTGTTCACAGGAGACATCCTTTCCCATAAGAGCAAACAAATGGCTCCAGGAACAGGAAGGACTATGCAAGTAGTGGGGTCTTCTGAAAAATCGGCTACTCCTGAACCCAGGACAGGTCTGCAGCATTAGATCCTGCCAGCAGAGGTCCAGACTTTTCAGATGCAAGACAAAAGTTCCAAATTTTCATGTGCAACAGGATCTTTTCCTTTGAAATTCCATATAAGTTAACAAGCAGGGCATTATAAATAAAAAAAGGACTGATAATTGACTCCCCTTGAAGTCTGCTAATACTGGGAAAACATCCTTTTTATAAAGCCTGTGGAGTTATGAGCACTATAGCAATGATGAACACTCTAAAATGAGATATGACCCTTATCGCTCCTCACTCTCTACCTGCAACTAAGACCACCATCACTCTCAGACTACTCTGCTTCTGCATTTCTCTTGCAGCCTTTGACATTTCTGTTGGACACCAAGATAAGGCTCTAACAGGAGAACAATGGAAGCAGCAACATCACAGAGAGATTTCCTTCCCTACACTTCCAGTTTTTCATCCTCCCTCAGCAGCAAACAAGTAACACGGCTGCTGCCATTTAACAGCTTGGGATCAGGTTCACACATTCATTCAGGACAATGCACTAGGTTTGTGTTTATCTGAGCCACTGAAGCAGTCACATCTGAGACCAAAGTTTTCTTGGTATAAATGAAGTTAATTGGACCATTTCAGGCTTTTTGGGGGACTATCTTTAGACTGATCTTCCATAGGATGGAGTTAAGTGAAAAATATAAATGTTAAAATAGAGCAAGCAGTACTTATGCCCATCCAGTGCTCCAAACCCTCCATTAGTGGTATTTAAGAGCCAACCAGTTTTAGAATTCAGAAGGTGGAAACCTCTTCAAAAGGATCAAAGCTGCTGTTTTCCAAGAGTAGAACAAAAATTGTAAACCACAGTCAAAAGACAAGGAAAGGTAGAGGTATCTCTTTTTTGTAAGTTTATAATAGATGCTTCCTAACGACAAGCATTCTGAGTTTCTTCATTATTTGAAAATGTGTATTTGGTCATTTTCCTTAAAAACTAAACAAAACAACCAAAAAATATCCCTTCCAAATGACAAACAAACATAAGTTCAAATATTTTCAGACACATCATCTTTTTTCTCTTACCTGGAACCCAGGTTTCTTTTCAATCATTTAACAAACCATGGCTGTAGACAATTTTTCATATGATTTTAAACATTAATTTGTCTTTCTTACTATTTATCTTTTGGTTTCTAAGACGTTGAGACATACTGAGTCACTTCTGCAGTTTGCTCTCCAGCCAAAAGGTTGGAAGCTTATGGGTTTTTTTAAGGTTTTGTTTTGAAACTGGATTTCTGGCATAATTTCATAACTCCAGGAATCCATCTTCTATACTAATGTATAAAATACATTATGCAGTTGCAATATTATCTATCTTTCCTTAACCTGAATATAACAGCTGGTGAAAGAAAATATAGACAACTCTAAAGAAAACAAAATTTCACATGTGAAAGATTCTGCTTTCATCAAAAATCATACATATGTTTCCAAACAAAAATTTGCTTTTGAAAATTTGTTTCATCTGACAATGCTACAGAAAACTTTTATTGATAAGAAAGTTGAAAATTCTTGTGATGTTTTTTTTGCACTGCTTAATCACCTTCTCTGGATAAAGATGCTTACTTTATTTCTCATTTGCAGTTGTCTGACTTCAGCTTCCAGCTACTATACTTTGTAACGCCTTTGTCTTCTAGATTAAAAACCACTTCAGTAGCCAGTGTTTTCTCTCTGTGAAATTACTCTATCTGCTGTAATCAAGTCACCTCTCAAGTCTTTCTTAAAGGAGGGTGAAGGGTGAAAGACCTAGCAGACTATGAATTCTGGAGCGGTGTTTGAATGGGAAACCCAGTGTTCATTATGGGACCCATAGCTCACCCTCAGGCAAAACATCTGATCTGTGCTTCTCTAGCACCATGTTTTCCTTCTCAGGGATTTTTCTTGGTGGTTTAAATTGCAAATTCTTTGAGCATGTCTGCAGCGTAACAGACGAGCAACTTTTTTCAGATCTTCATTAGTGTAATAAAAAGCAGCTAAATCATAGTACAAAGGAGTCGGCCCATTGTAGCTCAGTTACATTTGTCTGGTTGATAAGTGTTCTTGCACTGTTCTCTAAACCTTTTCTTTGCTTGTTTTCTAGTTGAAATATTGATTGACTTAGAAGGCATGAGGATCCCTCTTTAGATCACTGCTGACGTGATTTCAGAAAATTTAAGATCTAATTAACATAAGAATATTAATTTTTTCCAATCTATTTATTCCAAATCCCAAGAGAAAATCAATGGTAAAACAGTTTCTAATATATCTTTGCATGGGTTTTGTGAATGGACAGATTTCTAATCCAGAAAGTTCTGTTCTTTTGGAAGATTAGTTACTCCAATTCAATTAAGCATAGGCAAGAGGTCCCTACCTTATTAAAAATTACTATAAAAATATTGTAACTAATAATATTAGCAAAAAATGTGTACTTTATACATTGCTCTTGCATATATTTCTGCAGTAATGAAAGGCCTTAAATGACTGAGGCAAAAAAGGCATAATTTAATATCTGAACTCTGCTCCATAATACTGATTGGTTTTGATGTAGGTTGAGTTAATTAAACTTGGAATAAAGGGTAAAGAGTTAATCAAAACCAGGACAAAGTGAAAGATTTTTGAAGGTAACAGTGTTCAGAGGCAAAACTGGAGTCAAGACAGGACAATTCTGCGAATACTTCAGAAAATACAAAATAGCAGGGTAGGCTGAAATAAGTTAACACTTGATAGTTTGTACAGATAACATCTCCCTCTGGCCATGCAGTCCTGCCAACATATTATAGACATCATCAATGCCAGCTAAAATATACAAAATTCTTTAGTGAAGAGGCCAAAACAATGGAACGAGAACATAGTATATTACTTTTTTAAGGTATTTATTTCTTATTGGGTTCTGCTAACATGCCTGAAAGGAGTACTAAAAAGTCCCTGCTTGTGTGTAATGAAGGAAGATTGATGAGACATAATAAATAATTAATTAATTATGTTATTTTCTTGACTGAGTTCACTTAGAAAAATTGGAGAAAAAAAAATATTTTGAACATCAAGTCAGGGACCTTTGAAATCACAGAGGCTCTTGGTCTTCATGCCAGAACACCTTAGATTTGAAAGGAATTAATTTGAGTATAAACTATAATCTTGAAATGTATCTTTATTTAAGCAGACGTCATTTATGGAAATTGTGGAAGCAAAATGAAATGAACATTTAGAGAATTATGTGAATGTACTAAGCTACATACTTTCGGAGCTTCAGTAAATTAGATTTTATGCAGCCCAAGAAAAAATAGGACTACATGTTGTTTTATGTCCCAGTCCCCTCTGAGACTCTTCTGAAATTAACAAAGCCTTATTTCAGGGAAACAGTAAGCTAAAGAGCTGTAGAAGAGAAAAATAAACTAATCAGGACATTGTGAGGAAGTTTGCTTTCAGTAGTGAGCAAGTTTGCTTCCAGTAGTTGAATAATCTGAGTTTAATTCATACCTTTGTATATAAATTTCTGTCCAACTTAATAAAAATAGAGAAACGCAAAGAAAGAAGATCTGAGATGAAGGTGGCAGCATGTTCATTAAAGTGACATTCCATCTCATTTCAAGTAAGGATTAGGGTCGTCTTGGGTCACCTTAATCCTAGCAATTTATTTACACCATCTGCCTGACTCCACTGGACAGAAGTCTAAAAGTGCAGCAGATGGGACGAGCTTTCCTCACAAAACCCATTCAAAGGTTGAATTCCTGTGACTGTGTTAGACATGAATCGATCCCTTAATGCAGATCAAAGACTGACAGGTCTTATGATAGAATTGAAAAGGTGGCCCATGTTGGTATCTGCTGGTAGGCCTGTTGACCTACCCAGGGAAAACCCTTGGTGGCATAAGCCCAATATCCCAGTATCCTTATTGGTCTCTGTGCTAAACCTAGCTGTTTGTCCTTATATTTTGTGATGGCTCTTTCCAATTCTAAGATTTACCCTTGGGTTTTCATGGCTTGAATCTTTAGGGGTGGCCCAAATGCTAAGATTGAGAAGAACCAAATAGCCAAACAGAAGCAGTTCTGGATGTAAAAAGTGCAATGTGCCTTTAGGACACCCCTGCCTGTACAAGTCTTAACCTTTTCTGGCCTTAATTTCAGCTCAGCTGCCATTTCCATAATCAGAGATCATCAAGTGGCCATAGGTCAGGCTGGCTGATCCTGCTGTTGGGCCTACTCTAGCCCTGCTCCAAATTTGGCCCAGCACCCTCTTGCACCACCTGTTTTGTATGTATGTGTCATACGTATACAGGTATAGAAGTAGGTATCTAAATTCATACACACACTATGTCTGTATACACATTTTATACATGTATACAAATACATACCAGTAGACACACAAAATATATATAAATTCATATATCTTTAGTTGCGCCAGTAACAAATATCACTGTTAAACTATGATCTGTAAAAACACCTGTGGTATCTGCCTATATCAATGCTAATTTCTACTATATTTCTAGCTCAAACACATGAATGTCAAAAGTAGTCTCAGAGTAGTCCTTGCTGGTACAGTAATCTGTGCAGGGTCTTCGGGCACACTAGAATTTCTGACAAGAGTTAAAAACTATATGTGCAAGGGCTTCTGGGAGTTCATTTGAGTTTTGTTTTTGTAACCGTCAAATCTGATGTGATTCTGAGAGTAACTAAAATGTTCATTATATATCAAGGACATAGAAAGGCTCTTTAACTGGTGCCCTGGATGGCTTAAAATTGTACTGGCGCCTTCCTGCCTGCTTCAGTATCTTAAACTGGGCATGAATCAGAAGTAAATTGCCTAGTCTAATCAAATTCTACCTGAATATATTGTTACATAGAGTTGCATAAGATGTGCTATATCTTGAAAAATGGAAATATTTCAAGGTCTAATCAGATCACTTTAAGAGGAAAAGCACCGATCACTAATGTCAAATGAAATTAGATTGTGGAAAAGTACAGTGGATTATTAGATAAGAGCTGAGCAATCACTAGTATAAATTATTGATCACTGCTTCCAAATTCCACTGTATGACTGACATCTCCTCTAGTGTTTCTAAGCATGGGTCAATTGTTACGTGGCTAACATCCCCTAACCTTATACTTCCAAAGAATATGCCAAATTTCAAAAGAATCAGTGTGATAGATAAAGCCTAATTCATCACTCTTGAATTCCAGATTTGCCAACTTAAAGAAACTCATTGAGCTCAATGGCAAATAAGCAGTGTTAGTGCATAAAGCTAAAATAATCATTGATACAAATGATAAATAACTGTCTTCCAGCAAAATCATTCCCATGCTTCATGATCAAGCTGAAGGAGACAGCTGTACATGAAGCATATAGAGAAAGCAATGTGATTTCAAAAAAGCATCTATTTAGGAACTAAATCTTCTTCCACAGTCACAGATACCTAGAGCAAAAATAGGAGGGTAAAGGGTGTGCATATCTGTGTTATTGTATAGGGAAAACAAGAATAAGAAACAAGGATATTAGTGACAGTAGGCTGAGAAATCCCCTTGTTATGAAGCGCATATCTTCTTTATTTCTTGGAAGGCTTTCAGAGACAACCAAGAAAGATATAATTTACCCAGAGCAGAGAAAACACCAAAGCATCCAGTTCCCAGATATTTAGAAATAAAGAATCCAAGCCCAGCAGCTGGTGAAGGCTTACCAGTCCCACAGAAATACGTACTGACTGCTCTAAGCGTATACGTAAAAGGAAGAGACTCACAAAACATGGATCACTGGACTGATTTGCCTTCGGATGATCACTGAAAATCTGTTTCTTCCACTTACACTGCAATTTATATTTCATGATGCCTACTCTTCTGAGCCAGGTGCACACACCAGGTTTTTGGCACACTTAGCACTACTTCCTGTGATTTTGGAGACTGTCCTCCTGACTAATCTATCATATTTTAGATATGAGTGGAGACCTCATAGCAGCCTTCCAGTATCTGAAGGGGGCCTATAAAGATGCTGGGGAGGGACTCTTCATTAGGGAC
>JAOEHY010003714.1:28492-44672 GCA_025447955.1 Psilopsiagon aurifrons | reverse complement strand
GGGGCTATGGGTTTTTTGGGGCAGAAAATGTAAAGGAAATATTAAACGGGTTTTGGGGGGTGAGTGGGAAGGGTGTTATTAAGCTCAAGTAAGTATCTCTGCATTGCCTGTCAAGAAATACCTGAAGGACTTGGGGTCATTTGTGGCATACACCATGCAGGCAATCTTTGTGCTTTCAAAAAGGGAGAAGGTTTGGAACATGTAAATGTCTTTATGAGACTGGAGCACGCCTTGAAACTTCGATCTAATCGTGCCCCCTAACAAATGCTTTTGCTGTCGAGTAAGAAAAAAAAAGGAGAAAGTGCTGTTTAAAATGTTTGATAATCTGACAAGGCCATAAGGCTTAATGGAATCAATGATTACACACAGATGGATGATTAACTCTCGAGGTTTAATGTTAAAAAAAGAGTGCTGGATTGCTACTTAATGGAATTACGCTGCCCATATGGAAAAGAACTATACCCTGTTTATACCCAGAATTAGGGAACAGGTGGTAGATCTGGGCAGGACTGTTTGGAATGCACAAAAGCGTTCTGAACTTGTAAAGCGCCAGAAAAAAAGAAAAAAACCCCAAAACTTTTCCAAACTGTGTTAACTCTTCCAAACTGTGTTAACTTTTCATGGCTGAGAATCGTAAATGGCAAAAATTAACAAAATGATCCTCCAAGCCCCTTGCTTCAAGGAACTATCCTAACAGGAATAGCTGCCTGAGTGCCTGTTCCAAATACCCATGTGTGCTGAAGAAATGCTGTTGAACTTGCACATGGCAGTAGGTCTTCATTTACGATTTCACATGAAGTCTGCAACCTGCTGTGCCGAGCTCCCCCACTTACTTGAACAACTCCCAAAGGTAACCAGCTCCACGGCAGCAGATCCCAAAAGGACAAGTTTTGTGCTGTGCATCCTACTCTCCCCAGCAATCTGAAAGACTCCCAGGGGCACAGCTATAGGATGCTTGGTTCTACAGTGGTGTCACATTCAAGAATTACCTCCTTTTCTGGGAAGAATTCTATCAGGTTCCATTCCCGGTGGCAGCCGTGACCCCTTATTCATCATCCTGAACGGAAGTAAAAGGAAACTATCTCTTCAGCTTTGTTTCTGCTGTTTGTTTGATGGCTCTTTGGCTGGTCACAAAACTTACTGCAGCAGTTCCAAGGACACCATTTTTAGACAATATATCAAACACTCCACAACTGTAAGATATAGTCATGAGCAACATTAAGGTAATCCTTTACACATGCTCCATCTGAAATCACTGTCCTTGCAAACACCACCTGTACCCCAGCCTCCACAGGAGGCCATGTACCATTCCCCTCTTTCTTCGGCCTGCAGCATTGACCAGTTCATTTCTCTTCTACTGTTTCCCCTGGACAAACTAGTCCACTGGGGTGTCTCCTGGTGGCTTATCTACTGCCTTTGCAAAGTCTTTCCAATAGTTCTTCTGGAACCAAGGTGGAAAAGTGGCACTTGGAAGACCTTTGTTCCATTCCTGGCTTTGCACAAACGCACCATAATCTCTGTTTTCTGTACTTTGGAGGAAACACATTTTGTATAAGTGAAGCAGTACCACCAAAAGCTTCCGCCCATGACACCCAGAAGGCAATAGAGCTAGAAATCAGGCCTGGGGTTATAGGGGAACAGATGCAGTAGCCTTCAGGATAGAGACAGAGCTGGGAATTACCAGAAGGCAAGGGTAACATATTCCAAGACTCATTTCAAAAGCAATTTGGTACCGAGATATCCAGAGCCTCACTGGATTGAGTGAGCACCACCAGTATATTTCCATAACAAACACACATTAAAATGGCATAGCTATCCAGAAGGATCCAGTTATTCTACACTAAGAATAGCTTGCTTGTTTAGCTCAAAACCATTTCCCTAATGACACCAACTAGATTGGAAAGAAAATATTTTTAAGTGAAAATACAGTAGTCCACAAAATAATGTTTCTCACAAAGAGGAACTCTGAATTCACACCTCACACTGGTAAAACAGCTCCATATGGAAATATCCCAAGCCATACTCAGGCTCTGCAAGCCTAGTCAGTAGAAAATTGGGTTCTGCCGATTTCTAAATTAGGCTTCAGACCTAAACTCATTTAAATTTTGAGGTTGTCATAGGCATGAGCTTAGCTGAAAGGCTCCCCAGCCTATCACACAGGTGATACCAGCCATCTGCAGCAAGGATCAGCTCATGCTTATTCTGCCCAGTGCACACACTTGAAAGGACCAGTTGTCACAAATCACCACTTAGAATTTACTGAGGTTTGTTAAGGTTTTTTCCCCCATGTAATTTATACATGTTCTTCTGTAACCAAGGAAACAGAAGTAATTTTCCTCATCCAGCGTTTGCTCTTAAGGGTTGGGGTTTTTTTAATCTGTAGGGTCTAGCAGTTGTTTGACACTGAGCATCAAATGACATCCAAAGAAGGTCAGCACTTTAGACGCAGGATGAAGACCTAAGTCTCATCTCACTGCCCCTATCCTTGGGGCTCACAGCACCTGTGACTGCTCTCTCCTCGCTTATCTCTCAAGAACTTCAAGTACCATCTTTTCCTGCAAATACCACCTTTCATTACCTGTTGGTCCCAAGCATAACTGAGTGTCTGTCCCAAATGACAAGACACACTGTTAGGGGCACTCAGGATAACCTGAAGATAGAAATGCCTGTGCACTTCCACTGATGAGGTATCTGAGGTATCTGGTAGTCATGGACTTGGTCACTGCCCTCCTAGTCAAGACAACTGCATCAAGGCTTTTAGAAGGGTTCTCTCCCTTTAAACACATAAGGCGGTAACAAAGGGCTTCAGGAAATCATAGAATTATAGCATGTTTTGGGTTGGAAAGGACCTTAAAACCCTCTAGTTCCAGCCCCCCTCCCACAGGCAGGGTTGCCCCACCCTCGACCATGTTGCCCAAGGAGGAGGGAACAGCAAGAGTCCTGCTAGGTTGTCTTAGACTGGCTCTTCTCCTCATGCCAAGCAATTTAACTCCACTGACCTAACACACCAGCTCTGACACTCCTTCACCATGCCCTTCTCCAAGTCCTGGCTGGGGCTGATCTCCTGGACAGTAACTTCCCCTCATTCTCTCCCTTGGGGAGGCCATGATGGGGCAGTCAAGAACACCAGTGCCCAGCCACATTAGCCTGCCCAGCTTCACACTGGAACAAACTGTGACCTGAAGTTGTGTGCTTGTGTAAAACCCTGAGAAAGGCTGGGACTACCAACAAGGCCACCTCCTGGAGGTCTTGCTTGATCAATGGGAAGCACAAAATACCCACACCTCTACGGCCAGCCACTCCTGACACCGAACAGTAAAGAGTGATAGCTCTGGCTATGTTGTCTACCTTTTCTCCAAGGACTGAATCTTGTCTGAGATCTAAGAGGTAGCCCCAGAGAAAGAACAGAAACCCTTCACTCTCTAATGCTGGACAGAGCATTGGGTGACGTGGTCTAGTGTGAGGTGCTCCTGCCCATGGCAGGGGGTTGGAACTACATTGTCTTAAGACACTTTCCAACCCAAACCATTATGCGATTCTATGATTAAGCCTAACAATATCTAATGCAGCACAACCCCAGCAGCCATTGCCCAGTCTGTACTATTTGTGCTTACTGTGTCACGGTGAGAAACAGAGAAGCCAGCATAGCTTCAAAGAGATGCCAGGGGAGAGGCAAAAAGTCATAAACAGAATTTGAGCTTAAAATGCCAGGGAGCTTTAAATGTGCAAAATACAGACCATTTGAGGCAGTAATTCATTTGGTTCTCACTATTCAGCAGTTCTGACGGCAGTAACTGGCAGTAGAATTACTGCACAATGTCATCCTTACAGAACATAGGGTACTCTCAAATTAAATTGGTACCACTTCTGTGCTGCCATTAAGATGACTTATTTGTTTCTGATTAATTAGGTTTCAGCTTCTTTCCTTTTTTTGGCATTACATTTTCCTCCTGTTCAGTCTATCTGGACAGTCTAGGTCTGTGTTGGCACAGATCAGTCACTGTAATTCTGGATCAGAAATCTGTAGCTCTGATGAACCTGGCTTCTGGTTCCTGTCAATCTCCGTTGTGGCGGATCACGAGACGCACAGACTCACATGCACCATGCGAGATCTCTGCATAGGGAAGGGGGGAGGCAGCCGTGGCAAGGTTGGCTTTTTTGGAACCACAGATAGGTGCCAACTAAAGGTCCCAGCAGCTTGTCTGCCAAAGCTTAAAAAGCTATGACAAACATTTGTCTCCTTGCTCATTTGAAGGCCTCATCATTGCTTGAGTGCTGGATCACTGCAGGAACAGGCTGGGTAGGAGGACAGAGCTTCATCCAATGGAAACTGGCACTTCTCCTCTGCATCCATGGAGTTACAGCAGCTGAGGATCCTTAAGCTGAGCTTGAATCACTGCTGAAGTATCAGTGTGATAGTGCTCTCACATAGCAAGGAGAGCCCACGACTGAGGAGTTGAAAGTATCGGAGCTGTAACTTCTGGGAGAGAAGAAACTGAGGTGCTCCACATCCTTCTATAGGAACTGGTGCCTTTTTTTGGACAATGTATGGGGTCTCCAATGTGCAGATGGAAAAGCAGCTTATATTTAAAAAAATAAAATTTGACATTCATAGCACATGATCATATACAGTCATACATTATGTATGATATAGACTTGGTATAGTTTACACAAAACCTAAACGTTTATTCTGCAGATGGACAGGGAATTAGAGGGATAACAGACTGCATTGCAAAAACGTTCAAAATGTCTGTTTTTCCAGACACAAGTCAGTGGTGAATCAGTCACATCTCCAGCCCCTACATCCATTCTCCAACTCTTTCCTGACTTTTCTGCAGTAGAGATAAGCCCTTCTCAAACACATTCCCTTACTTCAAGTTTGCCCTGCACGCTAGCAAACATTCAGAGAGATGCAAGCACCAACTCCACAGTCCCAGTGTAGCCATGTCACAGTGTGCTCTGTTTTTTTTATCAATCCTCTCCCTAAAGCCCAGTCCCAAGACCACTAAAATTAACTCAGTAATAAAAGAGACAAAGTTCCAGTATAATACAAGCCTTTAGCAGCAATACTCAAGATAATATCTCTCTTCATAATCATTTGTCATAGAATTTTAGACTCACAGCTCAAAATTAATTGCAAATATGAAACAAATCATGCTGTTCAAACATATATTATAAACAAGTAATGCTCCCAACATAGGTAACTTACGGCCTGGAAAAGTACTTGATAAACCTAAAGTGCTCACAAATAATTGCAAAAATGACAGGTCAAGTGATCACTGACTGACCAACATATAAAACTAACCAGCACAAGACATAAAACATACGAACTGGGACTGCCCTTGCTTTATCACAGGCTGTAAATAAGCCATGTGGGCTTTTTCTGTTGTTGGTTTCAGTGCTGCTGTTCCTGGACAGACTTCTAAACCAAACCCATGTACCTGTTAGAAAGAATTTTCCACCATCACTCAATCCACTGACTGACACGGGATTAACATTTTTGTTCAGTAATTACTTAAAAAAAAGGCAAATTGAGAGGCTGCAACAAGACGCTGCTCCATTCCAGTCCCAAATTCTATGTGCTCAGCATCTTGCCATCAAGTTTCTGTGTGTCCAGCTCAGAATGATGTACACTTCTGCACCTTCCAGACAAGGATGCACACAACTACTGTAAATCACAGAAGTTCATCTGCCTTCCAAAGCTCCTGCTATTGATCACTAGCTCTCTGAGGTAACATCTGCTTCCTTCTGGATGTGCACATCTCAGGCACCTCTCACTCTAATTTCACATGACACCCACTTGTCCTACTACCCTGTTTGGAAGAGCCCACAATGGGCTGCATTGCCAGCTTTGCTCCCAGCAGCACTGCTTGAGGGACACGAGCATTCTACAGGTCTTTGTTACTGACCATCCCTTACAACTCCAGGCTAAGCCACAACTACTACAATGGTGCTGGTGCATCCTTCCTCCGATGGCCTACAGGAAGCACCTGAGAATAGACCTATCTTCAGCCACAGGAAGATCACAGCCTAAATCCAGAAAAAGACACCTCTTCCCATTACCACTTTTTGTACTTCTTGCTCTGATGCCTCTGAACTGACTGTGCTTGAATCGATCCTGAATTTCGGAGCTTCCTTAGCAGGATGCACATCCAAAGTAATTCCAAGTAAGCACAGCAGAGGCATAGCAGCCTTCTTCAACACGCACTTACACTGCCTTGCATTCTGTGTCAGCTTGTGTACAATCTCCTTACACAAGAAGCTAACTTTACAGCACTTAATAAAGCCCACAGAAAAACCACACAAGTGAAACCGGAACAAGACATTAATAGCATGCATTTTAATCAAATGCAAAATCAAAGTGAGAGAGAGAATTATTATCTCAATGTAACTAGAAAAGCTGAAAGGTTCTAATGGGAAAAAATAAACCCATCTGTTTACTCAAAATCATTAAATGAGTGCTTTAGGACAATGTCACCTCCCTAAAGGCTATAACAATTTGGGCCTTCAGCAGAGACGCAAACTGACTAAATACAAACTTATTTTGCTGCACATGGCTGCATCAAAATACCATTGAACAAATCACAACTCTTGCCACGCATCATAAAGACAAGAGGAAGATGTTTTGCAATTCCTGA
This sequence comes from Psilopsiagon aurifrons, assembly GCA_025447955.1. NCBI lineage: Eukaryota > Metazoa > Chordata > Aves > Psittaciformes > Psittacidae > Psilopsiagon > Psilopsiagon aurifrons. The sequence continues at coordinate 38,034 of JAOEHY010003714.1, read as the reverse complement.
ATGTGCAGACACTGGCTTTCTTCTAATCCAGGTTTTTAAAATCTTTCCAACAGGATCCACTTAAACTTCCACCATCTTCCCAATTATCCAGGTCTCTGCATCCTGTCACTTAAATCTAGTCTCAGTTCACTCTTAAACAGAAGTATTTCTTCATCATGGATTAGTATTTCTGTTGAACTTGAAAGAGGAACCTCACTTCATCCAACAAAGATCTGCTGGAGGTAAGCAGATACAGAAAGCTATCTCAAGTTTCAGTGCTAACAGAAGCAATGTAAGTTTCCAGTTCAAGTGGTACACCACAAAGACAATAATCAAGACACAGCCTTGTAATTATGGTACAGAACTTTAATTTCATTCCTCATCTGCACTTTGCGACCAGATTCCCCCATGTCTCATGTCCTCACCTATAGAATAAAGGGTAAGATTATTTTCCCATCCTATCCAGGTAACAAGTACATGCTTTGGGTGAGGTTTTCATATCGTTTCAGCAGATAGAAGCCCTTAATGATGTTTTGCCTTCACAGGTTAAGTGTGTCAACAGAGCTAGCTATAATGAAAAGTTCTTAAACTACAGAACTGTGATTTATGAAGAGGTGGAAAGGACTGTGAGCAAAGCCAGAGCCAAGCGAGTCACCCAGGGCAGACAGCGGGCCCACAAGGGATGCAGCATTAGGGCAATTGCTTTGTCCTAATGACTTCATGACTGCAGTGATGGGACACCCATGGTGATAGGTTCAAACTGAAGCAGAGGAAGCTGAGCTTAGATCTTAAGAAGTTCTTTACTGTGAGGGTGGTGAGGCCCTGGCACAGGTTGTCCAGAGACGCTGTGGCTACTCCATCAAGGCCAGGTTGGATGGGGCTTTGAGCAGCTTCGTCTCATGGAAGGTACCCTGCCTGTGGCAGGAGGTTGGAACTGCATGAGCTTTAAGGTCCTTTCCAACTCAAACCATTCTGTGATTCTATGCTTCACAACTGCCTTTCGGAGGAACTTCTTGAATTCTTGGTTTCTTCTAACACAAGTAACAATAACAAAAACATTAACACAGGTTTTCAAATTCCAAAGCACTCCATCCTATGATCCCTCATGAGTGAAACTCAAAAGTTCTTAAGTAGCCTGGGAGTTGTGGTGATCACAATACACAAAACTATCTTCCTTCACTGCTAGCATTACTGGATTTTGCTCTCAATCTCCAAACTATTAGTCAAGCACACCTATTTTATTAACATTTGACATACATTTAGTGCAGCATTCATTGTGAGCTAATTGCTTAAATGGGTTTGTCTTTACTCTGAAGGGCATACAACTCACAGGTAGACAGCAGGAAAAGCAACACTGTGAGGAAATCCCAAGATAAATATAATGATACCTCCCGATCAAGCTTCTAGCATCATATCACATTAGGAATTAAGTCAAGCGTGACATGCAGCTGGGTCCTGGTGCAGAGCACAGTCATGCTGTTGATGTAGTGGGACTATGGAGACAGCTCAGACAAACACTATCTCCAATGCTGAGCACAACTGCAGCAACACTATCTACCCTGAAAAACAAACGTATCCTGGGCTGCATCAAAAGGAGCATGACCAGCAGGTCAAAGGAGGTGATCCTGCCCCTGTACTCTGCTCTTCTAAGACCCCACTTGGACCACTGTGTGCAGTTCTGGTGTCCTCAACATAAGAAGGACATGGAACTGTTGGAACAGTTCCAGGAGGGCCACGAGGATGATCATGGGACTGGAGCACCTCCCGTATGAAGACAGGCTGAGAAAGTTGGGGCTGTTCAGCCTGAAGAAGAGAAGGCTGTGTGGAGACCTCAGAGCAGCCTTCCAGTATCTGAAGGGGGCCTACAGGGATGCCAGAGAGAGACTCTTCATCAAGCACTGTAGTGATAGGAAAAGGGATGATGAGTTTAAACTGAAACAGGGGAAGTTCAGGTTAGGTATAAGGAAGAAGTTTTTTACTGTGAGGGTGGTGAGGCACTGGCACAGGTTGCCCAAATAAGTTGTGAATGCTCCATCCCTGGCAGTGTTCAAGGCTGGGCTGGACAGAGCCTTGGGTGGCATGGTTTAGTGTGAGGCATCCCTACCCATGGCAGGGCAGCTGGAACTAGATGATCTTAAGGTCCTTTTCAACCCTAACTATTGTATGATTCTATGATAGTTAGTGTTACATCCTCCAGTGAATAACCCCTGGGAGGGCCAAGCAGGAAGCAGGAACGTATTTGGAAGCAGCAAGGCACTTCAACCAGCCCTTGACATGCTTCCTGATACAAAAGGGTGGAATTCCACCTCTTCCGCCAGTATTATGCTATTTCTTGCTAACAGAATGATCAGAAATGGTACCTGTCACATTATATTGCATTCAGACATCTTTGACACCAGAAGGCCAAATGACCTCAAGAAAATGAAGTGTTCAACTGATGTGCCAATATAAACCTCACATTACTCCTTCTCAAGGCAGGAAAGGATCAGCACCATCCTTAAGCCCAGTTCTTGGACTACTTTTCCCAGACTGCCCAAAGCCACAAGCCAGCTTGCGAAGCACCATGTTGAACAGCAGGACTTCTTTGTCCCCTCCTCTCCTGAAGATTAAGGCTCCTCCTTTACAGGGGACCAGACCTTGCTCCTTAGTCTTTTCCCACCTCATTCACCTGACAACCTTCTCCACAACAGACATCTTATCAGATGTGACTGATTGCTGTAATCTGTACTCTGGGCAGCCATTAAGCAAATTACCTGAATCATTGCAAGGATTAGTCTCATTAACACATGATTAGCATCAAATTAAAATAATGAGTGTTTAACTTCTGATGTCTTCCAGTTGCTTGAACAGCTTGATCAGCCACACCAGACTGGCAGGGACGTGGTGGGTGTCAAACAGTCAGTGAGGGAAAGAATATAGAAGAGGTAGGTTGTGTCCTGAGACAGACTGGAGCTGAGTGCAGAACACAGCCCAGCCAGGCGCCCTGCAAAGCTAACCCCAAACTTATTCTCTGCTTGGCATGGTCAGGTACGCTCTGAGCATTTTAAAACATAGCGTTCACTGTTTGAAGGATTTTCTCCACCTTTCTATTCCCATTTTTGACACATATCCAATGCTAAAAGGCAGCAAGCCCAAAATAATCCTGGAAAAACAGTTTGCTTCAAGACTCCTTTTTAGCTGGTAACTTGTTAGCTGATCACCTCTTCTTCTGATTTTATTTGGCCATGATAACTCTTTTCTCTATTGTTGGGACTGAAGCAAAGTCTCTCCAAAGTCTCCATTCTTTCTAACCTGCTGCAGCATATTTGTTTTTTTCTGCATATGTGTTTAAAAAATTCCCTGCTCTCTGATCCTCCTGCCATGTCTGCAGAGCTCAAATCAAAGCCTTGCTTTTCTCTGCCTTGCAAAACTACAGTTGACTTCTTCAGTGACTTCCTGGGCTGCTTCCAGTTCAGTCCATTCGCCATGTCTGTGACAGGCATCCTCCCCTTCCTCTGAAGGAAATCTGACCATGCAGGACCTGCAGGATCCAGACCTCAATCCACACTCAAACATTTCTCTCTCAAGGAAGGAATTGACAGAACATGTGCAGCAGCCAATGTTTAAGCCTCAACATCTTGGTTATTTATTCTTTGAAGTGCCACAAACCATAAGTACGTATTATAGACAAATCACTTGTCAAAGCTCTTTCTTAATTTAATTAAAACCATTTTTTATTCATAGAAGTGCAAAGAAACAACTTAAACAGATAACATTTTTCACACTTGCATAAAATGAAAATAGCCAAGCCAAATTTTGGCAAAGTATGGAATAACAAAAGAGCCAAGCAAAGATTACGTATGTGCCAACTTTCATTTCTGCAAAGATGCGAGCAATGAGTTACACACACCAAAGTCTCCTACTTGTATCTCTCATGGACTCTGGACCCTCTGCATGCTCTGGATCACAAGGTCCTCTCCAATAACGATGTTAGCCCCCATTAGTGTGACTTCCTGGGAGTCACTAACAAAGCTGTACCCCAAAAGCATCCTCCAGTGTGGATCTGAATGTTACATCGGCAAAAGCCTACATCAGGCATCTGGGAGCCCCATGAGGAACTCGCTGCCCTCACTGCGTTAGCAAACTGTGCATAGGGTCTTGCTGCAGGCACTAATGGGGGGAGAACCTTAACAGAACCACTAACGCACCACTTGGCACAGATCAAGAGCAAAATCACTAACTGAATGAAGACAAACCACACCATCATAGCGTTAAGGCACCAGTTCAGAAAAGTTTTTCTTTTTTGCCACCATAAAAACACTGGTGGCCCTTATATGCTTTAGCAAACCTAAGACAAGACTCATGCACAATAATCAAGGCCTGGGGTCAGCAGTGCACAAACTGGTTCCTGTCCTGACAGGTCTGGGAAACAGCTTTTCATTATGGCCTTAATGAAAGACTGAAAAAGCATCCCCAGGTTTGCCTTTTCCCCAAACACTGTGTTCAGCCCCACTCTCAGCCTGTGATACTAAAAAGTACGCCAACACGAGGGTTATATATGCAGATTGCAGGCAGTCTCTGGCCCATAAGAACAGAAGAACCATCCAGATCAAGGGCACATCACAGGCCAGTCCTGAGCAGAAACACCACAAGCTGAGCAAAGCCGATCTGGGATCAGTAACACCATGCCACAGGGGTATGCTCTAATTGAATTCCACAGAAAATGACAGGGAGATAAGGGACAGAAGAATTCCCTTCCATCCAAATATATCTACAAACACCATTTCTGTCAGTTAAAACCCACAACAACTCAAGTCTGGAGGTGGTGTCAGGGAGTTCTGCAGAGTGGGTCACAGACACCACCCAACTAGACTGGTTTTTCACATCAGCATTTCCCAATACAACTTGTTTCAAGCCCATCAGTATCCACCGCTACTGCCCAGAGTTGAAAACCCTTTTAATTCCACTGGTTTTGTTCACACATCCTATATTAAATAGAAAATCATTTATTGATTTACCTTCAAAATTTGTTTGCTGTTGTGCAATCCCTTACAGCATTCAGAAATCTCATGATTTAAGCGATACATTCAGGCTCCATCTGCTGCATATTATTGACCATATTATGTAAACTACGTTTTAGCAATTCACACTCACTTGATTCCGCAGTACCTGTGGGTGCCAAACATATGTTTCCTATTCTCCTTGCCTCTCCTGGGCCATATGCAATCCACCCAAACCATCAGCTTTCTCATATATATGCAACTTGCTGCTTGGTAAGGCTTTTTTGACATAGAAATCCTACCTGCTACGCCAAGCACTGCAGATGCATGTGGAGAAGTGGTTGTGGTGTTCAGCCAGGTCTTGTGGGATCCCCAATGTACTGGTGTCAGGGAAGTGAGGTGCTCCCCACCTCATCCCAGGCTGGAGGGATGTTCCCCAAAACTGACATCCGGAACAGAACCTCACCCTGTACCTGCCCTCCTCAGTGATGCAGCCAAACTGAAAAGTCAGCATGCCAAAAACCCAATGGGACTTGAAGAATCTGTTTTTCAGCAATGAGATATTTCTCTGTTGCTAGGCAAAACGTAGGGGCTTTTTTTCTTCATCTTTTTGGAGAAGCCTCTGCTCTCTTCTTGAGGGGCAGAGCTGAATTGCATATTGTCACTAATGCAGAATTAGAATGACAGCACGCAGACCTGCTGCTTATTCTAAGGCACGTCTACAACCCGTTCCCTTTTGGAAATAACACCATGTACTCAAAGTATTTCACAAGGAGGAAAAAGAAAACCAAAACCAACAAACATCACCTCACTGCTGCAGCAGGATGATGTCAGGGGCTCTGCTTTTGGTTTTTACAGTTTACTCTGGGGAAAGGAACGGAAAGATGGAAACTTCAGCATATTGGATGAGCAAAACAAACAGCTCCAGGCAAACAAAACCACAGGTCCAGCCCATTCACTGGAGAAGGGAAGGGCTGTCTAGGAGCACATCAATGTGTTGGGCTTCTACTTGTGTATCTTTCACAAGTGTTGGACATACACTGCTTTTTTGTACAGAACGCTTGAGTGGTATATTTCATAGCAGGGAGGGAGTTCAAATGCTTGAGTATATCAACAGGAATTTCCCAGGGCTTGAAACAACATTTATCTGTCCCTAGGCAGCCAAAGAGGGCACAGCATTGCCATTCAGAACAGAAGACGTTAAGTGTTCTGTGAAGAGTGATTTCAAATTGGCACCACTCTCCAAAATAAGCCACATCTGTGGTAAGAACAAGTTACTTGTTTTGTTCCTACAACTGTCAACCTCCTGTGGTGCTGCTGCTTCTAGTACAACACACTGTAAAAACCACATGCCCATCTTTAACCTATAAAAGACAGCAAGCCCCACGTCACATCACTGAAAGCTGCTGTTCTCAACTGCTGTCTTTGCTTACAGAGGGGCAGACTTGCCATTTGCTTCCACTCCTGCTCTGCCAACCATAAATCTCCACCTTCTTACCACCTCACTAGGCCATTTCTCCACATAGGAGCTGCTTATCCCCAAGCATGAAGAGCAGAGCTACCTTTGCCCACTGCTTGTGGAAAGAAATGAACAGCAGAATGGTCAGGCTCAGCACATCCTCCTTCCTCAGCCACAAAATCTTCACTTTCCCCTCCTTATTCTCTTGAAAAGGACAACATCATCTGTGAGCAGGCACTGAGGTTACTCCCTGTTAGACCAGAGAGGGACTCTTGGATGCTGGAGAGGGACTCTTCATCAGGAACTGTAGTGATAGGAAAAGGGGTAATGGGTTCAAACAGAAACAGGGGAAGTTCAGGTTAGATATAAGGAAGAAGCTCTTTACTGTGAAGGTGGTGAGGCACTGGCACAGGTTGCCCAAAGAAGTGATGAATGCTCCATCCCTGGCAGTGCTCAAGGCCAGTGTGAACACAGCCCTGCGTGACATGGTCTAGCATGAGGCATCCCTGCCCATGGCAGGGAGTTGGAACTGGATGATCTTAAGGTCCTTTCCAACCCAAACCGTTCTGTGAGTCTATGATTCTATGATATCCTTCACCTTCCATTCATGGAGCAAGAAACCAATTCTTGAAAATAGGCCAAGGGCAGACGCTACGCTGAGGAATGGTGTTCCTACAGTTAACAAGTGTTCCTGCAGTGTGTTCAAGATTGACATTCTGGCAAAACAGGGCCACAGGGATGATCAGGGATCTGGAACATCTCTCTTATGAGAAGAGATTGCAGGAGCTGGGCCTAGTTAGTCTTGAGAAGAGCAGGCTGACAGGGGACCTCATCAATGCATATCAATATCTCAAAGGTGGGTGGATGGCACCATACCATTTTCAGTGGTGCCCAGTGACAGGATGAGGAACAATGGCCATAAACCAAAACACAGTAAGTTTCACCTCACATGAGGAAGAATGTCTTTACTTTGAGGGTGGCAGAGCACTGGAACAGGCTGCCCAGGGGGATTGTGGAATCTCCCTCTCTGGAGACATTCAAACCCCACATTCCTGGGTAACCTGCTCTGGGTGGCCCTGCCTTGGGAGGGCGGTTGGAGTGGATGATCTTCAGAGGTCCATTCCAATACTAATGACTCTGTGATTCTATGAAGAGCACAGTGGTATTACAGAGGTGCCCCACCAGCCCTCCTGAGGAGCTCATCAGCTTCAGAGGAGTGAGGTATTTGCCTGAAGACTGCCCCACACTGACACCTCTAGTAGCTAAGAACACAAGCTGCACCCCACAACAGGTTACAAGCCATAAGCCCTCTTCTCCATTACCCTTCTATCCAACTGCTCCCTGCTTGCTTCTGAGCAGTAGCAATTTCTTGCTGGCTGATGGTAAGCAAATGACGACATCCCAGAAGCCTAATGCATCTGTGCTAGCTAACACAAAGAGAGACAAGAACACTGGCTTCCCAGCAGGAACAACCATTTCTCCCTTATTTCTGCTCACCTGGCTTAAGGTGCAGGGAATCCAGGAAGAACAAAGGATGGGTTTACTGCACAGTCTTAGTAATTAAACAGATAACTCAGCCTAAGCATTTGCAGTTTCCTCCAACAGCCTTTGTTAGTGATGCATCTGGATCTCCATAACGATTACCTTCTGCTGCCTACAGGTAGAGATAATTATCCACAAGTAAACGATTACCTATGCTATAAATTACCTACAAAAATTTGGGCTGGGTTTTTGCCAATCACCATTCCAATTAATTACCCCAAATTGACTAGCTGGCTTTAGACCAAATATTTCCTCATCAGTATTCCATGCCAGTGCCTACAGGATGAAGGAAATAAACCAGAGGAGAGAAATCCTGCAAAGGTTAGAAAGAGACTCGAGCAACAGAGAGACAAGAAGAAGGTTTTTAAGTGTTGGTGGTAAACACTCCCTCTTCTTGCACAGTCTGTGACAGCTCATCACCACCACCGGCAGCCTCACAGACATTTCCCTCAAGGCAGGGAATCATGACCATCAGTGGGAATCCAAGAGCTCACAGGCCTCGAGTTTTCCTCTGAACTGGGGCTTTGGGCAGAGTCACGGGGGATTAAATGGGCCTGGAATGTTTAGGTGGTTTATGGCACTAGATCTTTCTCAGGGTGAGCACCTCACACACTGTAAGGAAGATAAGAAGCTGTAAATGCTGACAAACCTAGTGATTAGCAGCCACTCTAGATGGTGCTGGAGAACCCATGAGGGAACTTATTTCAAACTAAACAATCTGCTACAAAAATCACTAATAAGGATAATCTAGTGCCTTCCACATCACCTAAAAAATCGTTTCCGAGATGCTTTACTTACACCACCTCCAGTTACTTATTTATTAAAAAAGCAACAAGATAACTCACTGCATAAAGTAAGATTCTTATTTATTTATGCAGGCCTGTTGGTGCTGATAAAATACTGCAGATGCTAGATATTACCTGCATTTCATATAATTAAGTGGAAGGCCAGACCTTTGTGGATGTGCTTAACAGAATTTTGATCCTGACCTGGCAGAAGGGCAAGAGGGAGAGGTGGAGAGGTGCTCCCAAGGGCAGCAGAGCCCCTTTCCGCTGCCACTAACCTGGAACAGCCCCACAGCTCCCTAAAGCTCTGTGGTACTTTTGGCCAGGCTCTGCAGACAAAAGATCGAAAAGGGAGAAAACTGCCACCAGCCAACAGCTTGTCAAGGTCAAAGGAAGAAAAAAAAAAGCAACCACAAAACCCAACTAACAAAACCAAAGAGTTTGAAAGAGAAAGGCACAGAATCACAGACTGGTTTGGGTAGGAAAGCACCTTAAGGTCCCCCTGCCATGGGCATGGATGCCTCACCCTAGATCATGTCACCCAAGGCTCTGTCCAACATGGTCTTGAACACTGCAGGGATGGAGCATTTACCACATCTTTGGGCAACCTCTGCCAGTGCCTCACCACTCTCACAGTAAAGAGCTTCTTCCTTATACCTAACCTGAACTTCCCCTGTTTCAATTTACACCCATCGCTACATCACTACAGTCCCTAATGAACAGTCCCTCCCCAGCATCCCTATAGCCTCCCTTCAGATATTGGAAGGCTGCTATGAGGTCTCCACGCAGCCTTCTCTT
>JAOEHY010003714.1:0-28377 GCA_025447955.1 Psilopsiagon aurifrons | reverse complement strand
CTCCAGTCCCATGATCATCCTCGTGGCCCTCCTCTGGACTTGTTCCAACAGTTCCATGTCCTTTTTATGTTGAGGATGCCAGAACTGCACGCAGTGCTCCAAGTGAGGTCTCACGAGAGTAGAGGGGCAGGATCACCTCCTTTGGCCTGCTGGTCACTCTCCTTTTGATGAGGCCTAGGACACATTTGGTTCTGGGCTGTGAGCACACACACTGAAGACGGCTCACGTTCAGTTTTTCATTGACCAACACACCCAGCTCTTTCCCTGCTTGGCTGCTCTGAATCACTTCTCCACTCAACCTGTAGCTGTGTCCGGGATTGCCCTGACCCACCTGTTGGACCTTTTACTTCACATTGTTCAGCTTCATGAAGTCTGCATGGTCCCATTTGCAAAGCATGTCCAGGTCCCTCTGGATGGCAGTCCAATGTCTCCACCAAACTCACCAAGCAATACCACTTATCAGGATTCAGGGCAACAGATGCATGTGTGGAACATGCCCCAGCTGCCTGTACGTAATGCACAGCTCTACCTCAAAGTGTAAGGCACTGCTGCCTGGACAAACATTTCCATTTTGAGCTGTATTTATGTATTTGTTACAATAAAGGCATCATTCCTGCATCTCCTGACTTATTTTTATTTAAAGTTCATTCAAACATTGTTAACGAACAGTAAATCTTTAGACTACTCAGACTTGCTCTGTTTAATAAACTATGGGCATTTCATCAACATTATTCAGAACTCAAACTCATTTAGGAAAAAATCCACATCAATCTGACAGAAGAATGTATTCATTTCCTACAAAGGTCTTGGCAGCATAACACAGGTTCAAACTGACTCAAACATTCAGAACCATATGTAGACTTGGATTTTCAGGAGCTTCATTTTAGAATCTTAAAATGGAATACATGGATTTCTGAAAGTAGACTAAAATGGTAGCATGAGCACTTCCAGCGCCTGATGTGCTATGGGAATGCTAGATACCACAGAATCATAGAATCAGCTACTTTGGAAAAGACCATTAAGATCATCAAGTCCAACCATGACCCAGGACTGGGGTAAAATCTAATCTGATTTTACACTCATCTTTCTTCTAACAATAAACCTCATGTGATTTTTCTGTTGGATTTTATTTTTTGCCCCAAAACTGCAGCTTTGGTTTATTTTAGAAGATCAGAAACTTCCCCATCTTGATCCATCATGTTCCAAATGCAGCAGAATGAATAGCCTGGCTCACACTACAGAGAGATACATCACAGCGCCCATTCAGAATCTCCAGATGCTACAACTCTTAAAGTGTTTAGACTTCTCCCTAAAAACCCCAAACAAAACTGAAACTAACCCCAAAATGTGAAGGCAAAGCTACAGCCAAGCATCCCACCTTGAGAAACTCAGGGTGAAGCTTCATTGAAGTCACAGAGAGTTGTGCCCCACCAACGCAGCCTCTTCACACATCTCATGCTGCCTCACTGGGACTCACCTCAGCCTTTTGCTAACTTTGTTTGTTCTTTATCCTCAAGGTCATTGCTTGTTTATTCAGCCATCCATTGTGCTTGCAGTCTGGTGGGTTTGTTAATCCCTGGGCTGGTTTCTTAACTGTAAATTAGTTTCTGGTAAAGTGGGTCTTGCATCTCGCAGGAGAAAAGCGTTGTTTGTATCATAGTTGTAACCATGCTGCTACTCCTTGGGGAAGTTCCAAGGACCTCAAAGGCAATAGTTCTCTGCCCAGGAGCAAAGAAGCCCATTACAGCTTGTACTAGAAGATTTAATAGGTGTCATAATTTATCATGTAAACCGAAAAGTGTTTCTTAATTAAGTGCGTACGTTAATGAATTTTTTAATTTGATCCCTGTAACTACCTTGCTATACTAATTGCAATATTCTACACATTAGTCATCCGCTGTTGCCCTTGGCTATTTTCTACCCTGAGAGGGAGAGATAGAGCTTTTCAGTTAAAGTTCCTTTAACTCTTTCCACCCAACAAATTAAATTCCCTGTTACTCACTCTGCAGAGTGACAGCTGCTGCTCACTCCTAAAGCGCCTGAAAGATAGCACATCACATATGCACAGGTCTCAGCATGGTCTCCCAGATAGAGGGGATGAAAAACAAGGGTAAGTCACACAACAGATACACAGAGAAGAAACATCACCTGGCACGTCCTATAGGAGTTTACTCTTGGCCTGGGAATAGATGCAGTACAGGAGGATGCTGGACACTTCTTAGCATGGTTGCAAGTGCAGTGATTTGGGTTAATTTCATTAATTTCATTACCTTGATTACAAACAGCACTAAATGACAGAAGTTTTCCAGCCCACAGTTGCTCCAGGTTTCAACGTGTGCTTGAGTGAGGTCTCAGCTTTTCACTCGTACCCAAAAATCAAGAGCAAGAGGGTAGAAAACTTGCCACTGAGCATCCAGAGAGTGGCTCATCCACTTCACCAGCCACCACAGGAGCTGGTTCTCCAGCTGATAAGGACAAACTGTCACTACATGAAGTAAGACCGAGGCAGCTGACAATGCTGACAAGCATACCTGACACCAATTTTATGGTGTAGCTGATTTCTGGTACCTGAACAGCATGAAGAGAGAGGAGTATTGAAAGCCTCTTCAGCATTCCAGCCTAAAAACTCAATTTCCCTTCTGCATGGAAGATACCCTTGAGGTTGTGTGTGAATTGCAAGAACCACTACAAACTGAAAACTACTCACATCTAGTACGCTGCAAACAGTAAATAAAGTACTTGGATCCCCTCCAGACACCACAGTAAGACAAGACAAAGTAGCAGGTTTATACCCACAATGAGACAAGAAGTTGGTGTAACTAAAACCACCCAACTTGCTTCTTAGACACATCCTGCACGTTCAATTTGTTTCTGCTTCTGTAGATTGCATAAATGGATTCAGAATTTCAACGCAAAAAATGACTCCACAAGGGAGAGTTGTGGATTTTCAAACAACCTCCACTGTTTTTCGACAAAAATCTTGTTTTCTATCCTGTCTATCCCCAGTGTCTAAGACACAGAGGGAATAAATGAGAGCACCAAGCAATCATCTGCTGAGACATGTTAGTCCTCACAGTCTACATCTCTCAGATGATTAGAAGGAACATGAGGCTTCCCCCTGGCCGCTTCTCAGCCTGCATGCCGGGTAGGGATTTACAATGAAGGCTTCATTCTGTGTCAACTGATGCTCTCCAGAACCAAGAGAGATGAACCCTCCCAGGTTGTGGACTACAAATGAGGAAGCTGCTCAGCACTTACAGCTTCCTTCCTATGCCATGGTAGCATTTAAATCCTGCTTCATACATAGAATGCATTCACCAGCATTACCCCAATTACAACAGGTCCAATAAACTGTAACAAGGTACAGGAAAGACATTCTGTATTTTTAAACTGAAACAGAGGAAGTTCAGGTTAGATAGAAGGAAGAAGTTCTTTACTGTGAGGGTGGTGAGGCACTGGGCACAGGTTGCCCAGAGAAGTGGTGAATGACCCATCCCTGTCAGAGTTCAAGGCCAGGTTGACCTGAGCCTTGGGCAACATGGTCGAGTGTGAGGTGCCCATGCCCATGGTAGGGGGTTGGAACTAGATGTCCTTAAGGTCTTTTCCAACCCAAACCAGTCTGTGACTCTATGATTCATAATATCTAATCTTTCCTCTACCTAGTTTCTTATTTTAGCCTGTGAAATAATAGCCTGGCATGCATCTAATAAAAACCAGTTGCCACGTGACTTCCCTGAGCAGAAACCCAACCTGATCTGGTGGTGAGGCTCTCACCACTGCCTCTCTTCAGGAGTTACACTCCGTTCCAGCTTGTCACTCCAGCTGAGGGCTTCCTGCCACTCCTGCCACCACGCCTGCACAGTGGCTACACCTGAGTGCACCCGTATTGACATCCAGCAGCAACTGTTCTAATTATTGACTTGGAATCAAACTGAACCCAGGAAAACAGCAATGCACCATGGTAATTTAGCATTCAGCTTCTCCTGTGTGTCGTCATCCCTCCCCCTACCCCACCTCTTCTGAGTGCATTATGGGTTTTTTCTGCTGGAAGTTCTGACAAGTTTATACATGCAATTAAGTGGATTACATGGAACATGTCAGAAACCTCTGAGGCCAAGGCAGCTTTATGGAGCTGCATCACTCATTCACTTCCCCACTCAGAAGCAGAGCTGGTGAAATTAATAGCAACACGGCATCACACACTTCAAGAAGTGAGACTCTTTACATGGGTGGCTGTCACCTGCTTTTCAACAAATTTCAAAGTATTGCCTACAGCATCCTTCTGTATTAGATAAAATGCATCCTGACACCTTTCTTACTGTATTACTCTTGACTTTGAGAATACTGAGATGCAAAACCTTCCTCTTTATTCTGCTGCATAAAGAAAAACAGTGCCCAGTAATAGCCAGAGGTCAGATCTTGGGGGTTGATAGCAGATTCTGTCTGCACAGTCCTATAGATGCCAAAAGTTGCGGATTTCCACAGGCTCTAAAAAGCCTTTCTCAGGTGTCCTGACACCTAATCCAGTTTTTTCTGATGAGTTAAGAAGGTGCTGCCTGCTATGGACTGTCTCAAGGCTAGATCTCTGGCTGCTGTATCACAGCTCCACGGCAGTTCTGCTGGCATCAGCTGACCTGGCCCTTGTTGTCAATTGACATCTTCTGAACTTCCAGCCCAACACACTGAAGTTGTCATGATCAAATGGAGTCAGAAGTGCTTTCCCCTATTATAAGAAATACTAACCTCGGCCAACCAGTGTTCATCTAGCCCCCATAACCTCAGAAGGTTTATCACAAGGAATTTCATTGGGGAGGATCAGACCAACCACAGGTAGAGCTAAGAACCTGTTAACAGCAAAATCATCTCACTCCTCTAGATCTGAATAAGACAAGAGTTAGAGAAATGGCATTTATCCTTTTGAGAGCTCAGAAGGGAGTGAAGGCAATTTTCAATGACAAAGCATTACTGAAGCACACCGCAGGTAGACCTGTCAAAAATCCCCCTTCACCACTACACTTACCATATGTTTCTAAAGACACAAGTTTTACATATTTTATCCTAGCGTGGGATCTGACGTGACACTGTCAAATAAAGCTCACAAGGTTTGTAACTCAAGCAATCACATTCTCTTCATATTTATACTTAACCTCTCCTGCTAAAGCTATTTCCATCACAAATGATCTTCCTCTTTTGTAAGCAAGATGCTTTTACTGGAATTATGCAAAGGTAGGCAGATAGGGTATATACAAACCTATGAACTTGTGATTCAGCTTAGACACCCCAGGAATCAATATTTCACTCTGCAGCTATCTTTGGGAAAAAATAAGCAGACTTCTCCCCCCAGCGCCTCACACTTTGTGTGTGCACCTACGTCTGTATGAGCCCCCATGTTGATCCTGTAGCAGTTTTCAGAGGTGGGAAATCGTTATATACAGAAAGCACCATGATACTTCTATCTCATCAAGACCATCTGGACCGTACTTCCAGCTGGTATAAACCAGCATAACCCCACTGTTATCACTGGAAAGGTACCCAATTTACAGCCAGGTAAGAACTCATCCCTCTTTTCTCTTGCACGACTGTCGTGCTTGTATCATACCACGGTACTCAATGAGAGTGAGGAGATCTTACAGACATCTTTCCTGTAGAAAGCAAAATTGAGTGATCCTTTTCTCAGTTTCCTGGGAAAGTTTTGGGGAAAGCTGAAGGCCATCCAAGCCCAAGAGCAGCACAGGAAGACCTGCTCAGATTTTGATCCATTTCCACAGGGACTCTTCTGCCTTCACATAGATATCACCATACAAGCCTTCTCCATTCTGCTGGAGGCTGCTCCAGTTTGCAGACATCTCAAAAACACTTCTACAGATGTAGGAATAGCTGCTCTAGGTTAAGCAAGCACTACATCTGTCTGCAGTTGTTCTCCTCCTCATCCTCCTGATCAAACACTATGTGAGCTATTCTTTACAAGTTGCTCCTGTGTCAAATCAAAACACCTACCGATACTTCGCAGTGCTACAGGCAGATCCCCACGGCTCACATGGGCTTTTGTAAGCAAACATGCCAACTTAATGGCAATCCCTGAGATTTACCTAAAGGAAAATAAATCATCTAGAAGAGGAGCCGAGTAATACCCTTCTCACTTGATTTATTTTCACCTACTCTCTTGACCTGTTTCACTTGTGAAAAACCAAAAACACCGGAGGGAGAAGCAGTTACTAAGTGTAATAAAGGTAAGTAAAATGCAAAAATTGAAGCACATGGTTTTCTGTGATGTGAATAAAAGTCAAATGCCAACACACCTCAATCCCACAAACTCTCTACAAGTCATTGGTGCTGATTATATCAACATCCCAAGGCTAATCCTCTTTATCATCCCCCTGAATACTCACTACAATAAAGAGACTACAGTTTCAGGTTCCAAAGGCCAGTCCTGACTCTACTGATGTGGCTGCTTCCCAGTTTCTAGGTATGTGTAAAACAGTGGCAAAGAAAGACACCCAGCACAGGTAACAATCATATCCTGAGCCTTGTGGGCATGCTTTGTCTCTCATACCAAAGCTGTTCCCTGGGAATTCCCAGCAACCAGGCAGAAGACAAAAGCTTGAAGCTCACTGACATCTGGTCAACCCCATAGAAATACCCTTTTGACAGACTAAAATCCAATTGCCTGAACTAAATCGGATGCAGTTTCTGTCTGCAGTTGTTAATTGTGTGCCCAGCATCCCCATAGAGCAGATGACGGGGCTCCGGACACTTTCTGGTCTTGCTGAATAACTTCTAATACCAAAGACATCTATCTGATCTGCCAGTGAAATCAGCAGTAAGTGGTTTGATCAGAAATGACATCTGAGCCGAAGGAGCTTATTAGTTTGCAGGATTTAGTCTTTCTCCTGCCCCTAACAACAACAAAAGTCCACTTGTGTTTCTTCCCAGCTCCAGGTCTCACCATAGGGCATAACCCTACTGTTGGAACTACTGACTACAGAAAAGACGAAATACACGTGTCAGCAATTCCATTAGAGCAGGCACATCTGCCGCTGACACAGCCCTTTATCAGGAGAAACCCTGATATCAAAAATAGTAATAGCGACTTAAAAAAACAAGCAGCTTCCACATAGGTATCAAACTAGCACCAGCAAACTGGGACAAAGCAAGCCAGCGGCTTTGGATCAAACAGATTCATTAATAATGCCTGAGAGCTCCCTCAAATTAATTTCTGTTTACATGGCAGTGCTGACTGGAAGCTGCAATGTAACCAAGGATGTCAGACTCACTACTTTAAGTGAACACACCACATCCTACCTCAGTGCCACCTTGGAAGCCTAACGGAAAACCCAGGGTAAGGCAAAACACCCACCTCCCACCACTTGTGCGCTGTACAGTTCCCTGGCACTACACAGGCCCAACCTAACAGCTCAGACATGTCCTCAGCTGAACAATCTCATTCCTCCTTAAGCACAGCAAGGAGACAAGTGAGAACTGGAGGTGGTGGACAACGAGGGTGCCTGTATCACCCTCACCTGCTCTGACTCCATTCAACATCCACCTGCCCTTGCTGCAGCCAGCCCTTCAAACGCTCGACATCACTCTTACTGCGGCTTCTTCAAGACTACAGGAAAACACAAATCTTGTGGTGCAGCAGTGACACCACTGGCAAAATAAAAGAAGTGCAGTAGCAACTCGTTTGAGAGAGATTGTGATATTTCTACTTGCAAAACCCAGGTGGGACAGCCTCAGCGAAAGATGTGCGAGCTGTCAAGTAGCAGGGAAGCGCCCTGTGCCTTGAGAACTGAATGGTGCAGCTATTTCCAGGGCACTGCTAACACCTCCAAGACACCTCCAGCCAGTGAAGCAACTCATGCAATTTGCCAGAACCTGTGTCATAGATACATCATTAGAGACTGGACTGTAAATATCTCATGAAAACACAGTATCAAAGCTACAGTTGGGTTAAAACTGATTTCTGAGAGGTTTATACTGCAGTTAGACAGAAATATTCCTTAAATTACTCAGTAACACTACAGTGGCCTGAAACATGGGCCCTGAGCCACTCAGCAACTCACAAAGTAGAAGATCCAGTTCCTTATGATGCAAGGCAGCGGTGGCACTTGTGCACCATCACTCCATGCCAGCATACAGTTCAAGGTGAGAAACCAGAGACATGGCATCCACAAGAGCAACCCAAGTTCTCTTACAGATGTGGTTCAACATCATCAGAGCGGCATGTTTTCACACACACACCCTGAAGTGTGTTGAAGCACTTCCAGCACTGAGCCTAGTTTGCTTTTTCCAACACATAATCCACTGACACGATACTGGATTTGAGTGGCAGATCTTCATTACAGCAACAGTTTTAACTAATTAGAATTGATTCATGCAATGTTAATACCCAATATTAAACCATTTAATATGTGATTTATATAAGTGCAGGTTTTAACGGGTCTTGAAAGAGCTGTTAACCTGAACAGGACCAAAGGGTTATACATCCTTTACAGCAAAGTAAGAGCAGACTTGTGTCTGACTTGATGCCACATCAAAACCTCTAAAGATTAAGAGTGAAACAGCATGTAGAAATAGCTGAATCATGAAAGTGAAGCTACTTGAAGATGTGCATGAATATAAAACCACAAAATCATAGAATGGCTTGTGTTGGAAGGGATCTTAAATCTCATACAGTTCCAACCCCCTGCCACAAGCAGGGACACCTTCCACTAGAGCTGGTTGCTCCAAGTCCCATCCAACCTGGCCTTGTACACTGCCACGGATGGGACAGCCACAGCTTCTCTGTGCCAGGGCCTCACCACCCTCACAGGGAAGAGCTTCTTCCTGATACTTCATCCAAATCTATCCTATTTCAGCTTAAAGCCATTCCCCCTTGTTCTGTCACCACCAAATAACCTTGCACAGCAAAGAGCAGCTACAGCTTAGCAGAAGTTTTGTGTGGTCTGTTCAGGAAAGTTAACTGGAACCATTTCTCATGGCCTCTCCCTCGCTGTTTTACACATAGCAAAGGTGAGCAACAGCCTAACACCTATGTTTGGACTGTGAGTGTGTGGGGTTCAGCTCCATTGACATGTTCAGTAGCTTTGAATAATTCTCCTCATATCCTGTGCCTTCATTTGCTGCACAAAATGGCTATCAAGTTATTTATAACCCCTATAAAAACAGAATCACTAAAAGAAAGAGTGAGCAGCACTTCAGAAAACATGTCTTCTGGAGAAACTTCTACAGCACACCAAAACCAGGAAACAACCAGCACACAGTGTTTATCCAGCTGGAGCAGGAAATACTCTGTTCCTCAGGTTCACTACCACAGTTGTTTCCCACAGGTCTTGATGGGAAGAGTTCCTAAAGTCATCTTGTCCAAGGCGTCATTCTTGGAGCCGCTTGCCTGTCAGTAATACCCCTGCTTGAGATAGCAGCAAGGGTCTGGTGACCCTGGGCATCTCCTCCTGCCTCCATACTCTGTTACCACTGCCCTTTTGGCTGTTCTGATTTCACAGCATGATGTAGCGTGAGGTCAACTCCCCTTCCCAGCCTTCCCCATCTCTTTCACAGGTCCTGTATCAAAGATGAGCAGAGCACTCTACACATTAAAGC
This sequence comes from Psilopsiagon aurifrons, assembly GCA_025447955.1. Lineage (NCBI taxonomy): Eukaryota > Metazoa > Chordata > Aves > Psittaciformes > Psittacidae > Psilopsiagon > Psilopsiagon aurifrons. Next base: position 18,777 of record JAOEHY010003714.1, on the reverse strand, counting down.
ATGTTGCCCAAAGAAGTAGTGAATACCCCATCCCTGGAAGTGTTCAAGGTCAGGTTGGACAGAGCCTTGGGAAACATGGTCTAGTGTGAAGTGTCCGTGCCCATGGCAGGGGGTTGGAACTAGATGATCTTAAGGTCCTTTCCAATCCAAACCATTTGGTGATCCTATGATTCTACTTTTGTTAGTTCTGATGGTTTTGGAGGGAGACTGGCACTGCCCCACAAGATGGGTGATGATGCACGTTTTGTGATGGCTTCACCTCTACCTGGTCCACTAGTACAGCATGGAGGCTGGGAGACAGAAGGAGGTTCTCACTAGATGCTTCCCAGTTAAAACACAGGTAAGGCTGAGAAGATTTTATGCCTCATTATCCCTAAGAGGAAGTGGGGAATCAGGCATAGGGAAGCCAGAAGGGATCCCAACATACCCTTAATCTATAAATATTGAAATAGTCCCTTCCCCCCCTTCTCCTCAACAACATATGCCAGTGTCTTCTTCAGCTCATAAAAGCCAATTCCCTCCTGCTGTTTCTGAGCACCAGAAGTCTCCAAGTAGTGATTAGTGAATTACGTGCATCCCCGGGACTGCCTCCAATCACTTTGCCCTTGCAAATTGCTCAACTTCAATGCAGCAGCACAGAGCAGAGTGGGGTTTGTCACTGGGGCCTGGTCCTCATTATGGCCAGGAGACTTCAGGAGTTTGTTTACATGGCTGGAACATCATCCTCCTGGGCAGCTAATCAGCCTTTCCCCAGGGTTTCTGCTCTTTGAATACTTAGGAGTAATCAGCTCCAGCTATCTACACCCTGAGTAGCATCTAAGCAATTTCACCAAGTCAAAAGCTTGAGGTAATATTAGCCCCCCTATATGAAGACAAGTGCTCTCCACACAAAGATGCTGAAGCTTCACATCACTCGATAAATCAGAGCAACATCCTGGAAAGCTTACCATTAGTTCTGAGCCATTAATTTTTGCTAGGTCTTTGACACAACTGTTTGAAAGCACTATAACCTGCTTTCTGAAAGTTAAATTATTAAGAGCAACTTCCCTGAAGCTACTAGTCTACTAACCCACTGAAGTCCTTGGCTGAACACCTCAAATAAATCTCAGGAGAGCTGCTAGGCAGAAGGTTCCCTACTGTGTACTGTGGAAGAATGAGCCATTCCCTCTCAAAACAAACTCCAGCTGGGAAACCTCTGTCCCTATGCAATACCTTTACAAGCTATTCCATACAGAACAGCACCAGCCAAGCAAAAAAGGACATTTTACTATACCTAGTTCCACCTACAACATCTTCCTCTGCAGTCCTTTCAAGTAAGTTTTCTTCCAAAAATGCCAGAGATTTAAAAAAATAGCAGAAAGCAAGTAAACCCCAAAGTTTCCAATACTGTTCCCACTGCACACCTGAAGACATAGTAACTGTTAAAAAAGGAAGTTAGTAGCTGGCAGCACTGTATCAGAAAAATTATTATTGCATTATGACTACAAATAGCTGCAAATGTGAAAGTAGACTTTCAAATTAATTAGCATTTAAGGGAAATGGGTTTGGAATAATTACCAGATTGCTTTTAAGCAGACATGTTTGCAAGTGTACCTCTGCTTCAGTCCTTGCTAGGGAAAAAGAAATAACAAATAAGTACACATTTTGAGGTTTGAATCTGTTCTGTGGTCACAGTTATTCACAAACATAGGCTCCGGAGAATAAAAAACCAAAGGTACTGCCCTGTTTCTCACAACTCCAGTGAAAGTGGAACTTGCCTATTCTTCCCAAAGGCAAAACCCCTTTTATTCCTCCTATATATGTGGGAGAATAAGCACACTTTTCTCCATCTTCTGTACTGTGACTCTGCCAACAACTTTTAGGTGAGGGACCTTTGAGCAGACTGTGCCAACAGCCCACGTCTATTCATTAGTGACAGCTCTTTGCAAGCCCAGCGAGGCTACTTGCAGTCTATTGCAGCTACAAGTGGATCCACTCTTCATCACTATTCATACCTTCATACTATTTCACATATCTTTTCTCTTTTTCCCTCTAAGCCTAAATAGCACTGCCCAAATGACAGAGGCTGGTGCATCAGATTCTTGGGAGCTCCAAGTTTTCAATCTGAACACTGGATGAACTACATTTTTGTTATATTCCATTTTATCTTCAGCATTCCGGCTCTGCAAAAAAGAAATAATAAAAAAAGAGTCATTCTTTTCTTAGTAATTTTTTTTCCTTTGTTCTTTGAAGGTCCCTGTAAGCCTGCACTTGGTAAAAGTTTCCATCACAAAATAAATAAATAAAGGAAAAACAATTTTAATATCCAGCATTTTTAAAGAGCAACATCCGTTGTCAGGCGCATGGAGGAATGCCTACCCTTGACTGATGCTTGTCCAATGTGTACTCACTGCAGTAAACCACTGTAAGAATAACCGGAAAGGGGACAGAAACAATACCAGGACACTTCTGCCTCAAGTTCCTTTACAAATATGGCTACTAGCAAACCTGATACTGCCCCCCTACTCTGCTCTAGTGAGATAACACTTGGACCACTGTGTGCAGTTCTGGTGTCCTCAACACCATCTGAAGGGGGCCTACAAGAATGCTGGAGAGGGACTCTTCATCAGGGAACGTAGCAGTAGGACAAGGAGTGATGGGTGCAGACTGAAACAGAGGAAGTTCAGGTTAGATATAAGGAAGAGGTTCTTTACTTTGAGAACAGTGAGGCACTGGCACAGGTTGCCCAAAGAAGTGGTGAATGCTCCACCCCTGACAGTGTTCAACGCCAGGCTGGACAGAGCCTTGGGAGACGTGCTCTAGCGTGAGGTATCCATGCCCATGGCAGGGGGCTGGAACTAGATGACCTTAAGGTCCTTTCCAACCCAAACCATTCTGTGATTCTATGATTCTATCAATCCACAGGTATATTCTTAAGGCCATGCTATTCCCTGCCAGATATACCCATTGACTGTGCGTTATTTCGTGGGATTTTTTTTCATGGTAGCCTTAAAAATGCTGTCCTGCTTCATGGCAAACAAGCCCCCATTAACTAACAGACTCAAAATTCTAGCTGAAGGTCCAAGATGAGAGGCTACAGCTATGATGTGCACACTCTGGGATGACTGGCGCAACAGCACTTGCATTTGCTTCCTCAGCCTGGGTCCATCCACCTGCTGCAGAGCGTTAGAACCGTACTCAAAGTCTTCAGCACTCTGTCTTCTGGAGGAGGTCATAATAGTGAATCCTAATTAAAGGCACAGAAGGAAAAAGGCCTTCCAGACAATTAATAATCAACCTTTAGGTTAGGTTAAAACTGTGGTTTAATTGGGCTGTAATGAGGCAACAATGTCTCTCTGATTCCATTCAAAACTGAAAAGCCTGCTGCAGGTAAATGAAACCAGTGTGTTCATAAAGACAGGTAGTTATCAACCTTGTTCCACATGGCACTATAAATTACAAAGAGCAGGTAATGAAGCAGTGCCAACAAGTAAATACTACACAACACCAGCCTCCTTACATCTCTCGTGGGGGTTTAGTTTCCCTGTAATGACTGAAGTACCTTAAAGAGTCCAGACCAATCACCCTTTACCAAGAGCAGGATTTCTGGGTCCAGGTTTTCCTTCCCTAGAGAAATCCCTGCAGGGATTTTACCATTGCTGACTGAGAACAGAATAACTGACTTCCTCCCTGTGGGAAAGCTCTCCTACCTAGCCAAGTCTCAGCCAACCTACTTCTATGCACAACCTCAGTTATCTTCGATGTCCCACAATCCAATGTCTTGGCTTGGACACAGGGGTAAGGAACACGAACTCCCAGCACAAGACTTCCCTATCTACTGTGCATTTGGCAGTAACAGAGCCTCCTCCTCCCTGTTGGGGACAGGGTATGCATTCCTGCTCTCAGTGCATGCATAGCAGGTCTATCAGGAAAGGAAGAGCAAAGACTGAGCGTAGAACAAAAAGGACTCAATGACGCACTCAGAAAGCTCCTTTACTCTAAGACATGAATATGTGAGACTAGTTTTCATTACTATTATTATTTGCAGGCTTAAGTAAATTGTCATTTAAATAACATATTGAAAGGTAAACTGCCACCTGCTCCTGCCAGATGTTCTGCAAATCGTTAGTACCATTCCAAGCACGCTGCTGTACTGAAGGAAGTAGAAAACTGGACCTCCACGGTGTTTATCTTCCCTTTCTCCTACTGGGCTATAAGGAGATTTCTGTTATGCAGACTCATCATTAAAATCATAAGGAAAATACTCCAATTAGTTATGTAAATGAGAGCACTCAAGAGCACACTCATCACTCCAAGGATCCAAATGTGTATAAACATGCTGGGTTACATATGGCAACGGTCCATTGTAACTCAACTGCCATTCAGTGGGAGGACTTCTCTTTGAAGGACTTTGCTTCTGCTCTCACAGTGCTTTTGAGAAGAAATGGAAACCTTCTCTTCCTTTAAAATACACACAATTTGTGTAATTATAAAAGACTGCCCTGATACCCTCCTCTTCCTGCCCATTTCTTCATAGGGAGTGCCCCAGGTGTAGCCAGTTCCTCAAAGCAAATGACCACTGGATTGACAGAAAAGGAAAGAAGCACCCAACACTTTCTACTTCTCAGACCAAGAGTTGTCTTGTGTGGCCACCGTACACCCTACTGCTGCACTGAGTTCTTGTGCTCAGCCATCCAGCTGTTGAGGGCCTGGCCAAGCTCCTTTGGTGCAATAGTACATAGAAGCATAGAATCATATAATGGTTTAGGTTGGAAAGGACCTTAAGATCATCCAGTTCCAACTGCCTGCCATGGGCAGGGACACGTCACACTAGACCATGTCACCCAAGGCTCTGTCCAACCTGGCCTTCAACACAGACAGGGATGGAGCATTCACCACTTCTTTGAGCAACCTGTTCCAGGGCCTCACCACCCTCACAGTAAAGAACTTCCATATATCCAATCTAAACTTCCCCTGTTTCAGTTCAAATCCATTACCCCTTATCCTATTGCTACAGTCACTGAAGAGTCCCCTCCCAGCATCCCTATAGGCTCCCTTCAAATACTGGAAGGCTGCTATGAGGTCTCCATGCAGCCTTCTCTTCTCCAGGCAGAACAGTCCTAACTTTCTCAGCCTGTCTTCACAGGGCAGGTGCTCCATCCTTGTGCTCTCTCCTGGACTTGCTCCAACAGCGCCGTGTCCTTCTTATGTTGAGGACACCAGAACTGCACACAGTGCTCCATTTAATGTACAAAAATGTGCTAAGTCTTAAAGTTTTGAAAATAACCCCGATTTCTTTCAGCACATCCAAGCAACAAATAACCTACATGCAGCAGCTAACAGAACTTGCAGCTTATATTCATTAAAAGAATCATGAGTCCCTTATTTTTGCAGGATGCCATCAGCTGGAAGGAGCTAAATCCATGCCTGCTGGTAAACAGATGGGACCTCTACACTCCCTTGCTGGCAGAAGGATGTCTGCAGTTAACAGAAGATAAACACAAGTAGGGAAAGATGACAAGCAAGTCAGGGAGGAGCAGTCTGGCCTCCACCATGGAGCACACTTGCTCATGGTCACACAACCAAAATTCTCATGTCCCTTTTGCCCATGTTAAAGTGAAGGCAGGCACTGGCCCACTCACTTCAATACAGCCACCCGTTAAGATCCTCCTGGAGCTCCTGTAGTCTCTGTGGGTCCCTTAAACGCTATGATGAAAGGCAGAAAATTCCGGGTACTTGAGAGTTCTGAAGTCGCCCTCCTCCTGTCCCCTCAGGCTGACTGCAGAGCCCATCTGCCTCCCATTTCCACAGTCATAGAGGTCCATCATGTACAAAATGAACTAGCTAATAAACTAGAAAGGCCTGTCAGAACACAAAAAGGCTGTCAATATGTACAGCTTTTTCCACACAAGTGACAGTCTAGTTGCAAAATGAACTCTCAGCAGCCAAACATTTGGCTGTTTCAGCCATTTCACTTTGCTCAAAGCAACTCACCTTTCACAACAAGCAAAGGTTTTCTGCTCAGGAGCTTCAGTGAGGAAGAATGGCTTTACAAGAAGGGCCACAGCATGGATTACTGATTAAGGAAGAATATTCAAGCCTAGTTTCCAGGTATTGTTTCCTCACTGAAAACATCCCTTGGTTACCTTTCCTATCAAAATCTCAAGACATGACAAACTGAGCCTGCCTCTTACTGAGAAAATTTGCACCTGCAAGTATAAAATTATTTTAAGTTCAGATTCTGGACAAAGCCCCTTACTACACAGTCATCTTATTGCAGGTTTACATCTTTTTACTGAATAGCTTGTTATTACCCGTGTCCCAGTATCCCTATTCTTCACTATGAGGGTGGTGAGACACTGACACAGGTTGCCCAGAGAAGCTGTGGCTGCTCCACCTCTGGCAGTGTTCAAAGCCAGGTTGGACGGGGCTTGGAGCAACCTGGTCTAGTGGAAAGCGTCCCTGCCTGTAGCAGAACTGGATGAGCTTTAACGTCCATTCCAACCCAAACCGGTCTGGGATTCTATGATTTTCAGCTAGAGCACTGCTCGCTTCTAGCTTGTGTCTAGTTCTTTTTCTAAGTCAGTGCTTTCCAGAAAGACTCCCCCATATTCAGACAGGGCTCACACTCCGTGCTCTCAGATGAGTAGCTTTGTATTTTGCCACGTGAAGAAGGAAATTGTTTCCTCCCATCAGGAAACCCATGTGGCTATGCATCAGTAAGCAGTTTCTTCTGCTGCTGAACATTCCAGACACCTTCACACCATTGCTAAGAGTTGCAGGTTGTTTTCTTTTATGTCAGTAACAGAGAATGACAAGGTCTAGCAGTGCAATTCCAGCAGGACACCATTAGAATCACATTTGCCCAGCACTGATAATCTGGTTACAGGGCATTGTAAGGCTTCACAGTTAGCAAATTCTTAATCCATTTCATCACGGGTCGTGTAACTATTTTGAATCATTTCAGTTTCTTAATCAAAATACCATTCAGTACCGGAAAAGCCTCTCGGCCAGACTCACCATCTCATCGAGAAAGATATCAAGTTCATTTGACAAGATCTTTTTTCCATAAGGACAAGTTACTTGACATTAACTATATTCAATACTTGATTCTGCACCAGCCTGCCTGTATGTGGGTGTTGCTTGCTCTTATCATAGATTCATAGAATCACAGAATGGTTTGGGTTGGAAAGGACCTTAAGATCATCCAGTTCCAACTCCTTGCCATGGGCAGGGACACCTCACACTACACCATGTTGCCCAAGGCTCTGTCCAACCTGGCCTTGAACACTGCCAGGGATGGAGCGCTCACCACTTCTTTGGGCTACTTGCACCAGTGCCTCACCACTCTCACAGTAAAGAACTTCTTCCTTATATCTAGCCTGATCTATATATATATTCTTCCCAGGCTTCTATCATCATCTTTTTAAATGAGCGCATCACCATATCCTACTTCATTGGAGGTTGTGAGGACATATCTATTAGTGCTTACAAGTCCCTTGAAGCTACAACAATGCTCGTAGGAAGCAAAGCAGCCTCTGACAACACTGCCAGAAGCACAGTGGGGAACACGGGCTTCATCAAGTGGTACCCAGCCAACCCATCTCAAAATGCCCAACCAAGTGATAATACACAGCTGAAAGAAGCTTGATACCAGGCACCTCACAGGACATACTGCTAAGAAGCAGTATGAACCCTGACACCTGCAGACCATTTTGTGTAGAGCTACTAACCATCTCCACTACAATATCAAGTAGTGGGGATACTCTGCAAGTGAGCAGACAACACTGTGCCACCAAAGTGCTAACTCGGGAATTGTTGGGTGACATCTTGATTAGGAGAACAGGTCATGTTTCTCATGTTGGAGAATAAGCCAGTTTTAGGTCACAAAAGCATCTGTCTCAAGATAGTGAGCAAGAAAGAGAAGTCTCCCAAAGATGCACTTAACCCATTGCCCCTGTTCTGTTTTGGGTACTTGGGACATCCATGTCATTTCACAATCTCATCACTGAAAACCATTTTCTTTACTTTGTATGAAATACTGGTTTTGACTAAGCAACTTGGCAATAACATGGTCCCATGTTAAGACATCTGCAGAATTAGTGACATGGGTCCAAAGTGCCAGACAACTCATCTCCAACGTAGACAAGAAATCAGACAGTGAAATAAATTTATTTCTGTCTATTATCAGTAGTGACAACAAAGCTGTGTGAGGAGGATTATCACTGAGGGAAAAGCTTTTTAAAGTTCTGCAATGAACCTCTGCCTCCTCCCTGAAATGCTGCCACTGGGTTAGTAAGGCCTCTCCAAGATTAATATCTTTGAGACACCAGCTTCTGTTAACATTTGTGAAAGTACAAATCTCATTAAGGCACCTGCAATCTATGGCCCAGTGCAGCTCATCCGGTCTCCTTCCTCCAACCCTACCCTGCTGGGCTACTGCTGCTAACACGTTCTAATAACTCTATACTATTCCAATTCTAAATCCAATGTGAAAACAGAGTAACTCTGACTGGAGGGGGCATAATCACAGTTCTCTTTTATTAGGAGCAACGCCCAGTGTCACCCTCAGAGATAGGGGGTTTTCACAGAGAAGACTGAAAAAGTACATCTTTCCACACGATCCATGCGAAGGTCAAACACATCACAGACAGAAATCTGAGGTACACTGTTCACAGAGTAAACTGACATTATATAAGCACATCTTTAACTAAAGTGTTTCTTAAGAGTAAGAAAAGGACACCCTTGTTAGATGTCCTGTCCTTATTTTAGCTGCCTTGATGTACCCCAGCACCACCTTAACCTGAAGTGGTTAAGGGGCCAGTGGCTTCCAAGCATAGCACACTGGGATTTTCTGACCTGACAGGGGACTTTGCAGGCTACATGGTGTCTCCAATGAAACAGATAACAAACACAGCTGCAAGATAAAGAATGAGCACCCATCAAAAACACCTTCAATACAGCAAGTCTAATCTGATGCTAATTAATGCAAAAGCAAAGTTTCCCAGGGACTTGAGCAGATCACAGCATCACAGAATGATTTGGGTTAGAAAGGACCTTAAGATCACCTAGTTCCAACCCTCCTGCCATGGGCAGGGACACCTCACCCTAGACCATGCCACCCAAGGCTCTGTTCAACCTGGCTTTGTACACTGCCAGGGATGGAGCATTTACTGCCTCTTTGGGCAACCTGTGCCAGTGCCTCTCCATCCTCAAAATGAAGAACTCTCCCTGCAAGCACACCTCACCAAACCTCCCCCTTCCTTCTACGCTTTTTATTCCCTTCCTTCCACTGGATTTCCAGTTGCTCCTTTTCAAGTCCATAGTGTGTTTGCCCAGCAAGCAGGAAACAAGACTGGGATTAAGTGCAGCAGCCGAAAGGGCAGAGGCAGAAGAAGGCCTCGGAGAAGCTGCTTGCTCTCCCAGCAGAGGAGAATTGTGTCTGCTGGCTAAGGCAGTGACAAATGGTGGCTGAGGAAGGATGTAACTCAATCAGGGGATGTGGGCAAGCACATCTTCCACAAAACGCTTTGCTAAGGCGGCATCCAATGCAGCCTGCCATGATAACTAAATTTATTATTAACTGTGTATTTCATGATGTTCGTGACAATATGTTAATGTGATTTTTCACGTCCTCCTGCAGTGAACAGATGGCTCCTTTTACTTTACTTTCCACATCAAGTGTGATTATTTCTTGGTGCCAAAAGCCACCTGCCGCTCCCTGGTCTCCAGTCTAATTTTTTATGTTGGTAAAACACAGCAGGACTTGTTATCAGTTGGATGGCATCTTAATAAAAGGAGACATGCCAACATATTGACATCATGTTCAAGGGGAAATTTTAGCCCCATTCTGGCTCCTCCCCCAGTTCATGAAAAATAACAACAACGTGAAACTAAGAGAAAAGGAATCAAGCCCCCTCTCCCCTCCCCAGCTTCCACCAGGTTCAAGATGCTCAGTCACCATTTTTGGGCCCCCAGCCAAGATGCAGACTTGGCTTCCTTTTGTTCCTATCCCAAGCACCTCAGTCAGGGCTCTGATCTCTCGTCCTGTGTAATGATAATTAGCCATAACATATTCAGAAGTCAAATGTAAGCAGGAATACATTAACATTGAGATCAGTGCCGGGGTAATTTTCACTGGGAAAATGACAAAGAAGGACACAAAAAATTAAAATCCGGGATGCAGAGATTCTCAGTATCACTTTCAGATAGATGAAGGGTGAACTCATTTGCTTGTCAGTCACGAGCCAGCACTCAACAGACAGCTGTGGTTTACAATAAACAAACAATACCAGTCTGATAAGCTATTGTAGCCATCTCGATATCTCCGCACACTGCTGGAAACAAAGCAGCATGTGAGTCAGATAAAGATACTCAAACCCGAGAGCAGAACATTCAGTACGCCCATGTTTAGGCACCTGTATAAATAGCCCATTTGCCCAATACCTATCTTGCTTGGAGTGCTCTTGGAACAGTACAGTCCTGGATACCAGGCAATTCATACAATGGTTTGTGTTGGAAAGGACCTTAAGATCATCTACTTGCAACCCCCTGCCAACCAGTTCCGAACAATCATTTCATCAACCAGTGGGACTTAAAGCAGGTTTTTCTGACATCACCATTCCTCAGTCTCTCCACATTTCATGACAAGGACAAACCACTCTATCTAGAGGCAGCCCTGGCACAAAACTGCAGGAACAGCCAGCCTACAATGCAGCACTAACCTATCTCCTTCAATATTTATGTGCTCCCTTGTCATACAGGAGCGAAATCCTTGTTATTTCCAACTTAAACAAAAATTTAAGAGCTGCATCATAAAGCTTTTACCAGTTCAAAGCAGTTTAAATGAGCTGCAATGGCAGAAACACTTGGACATCTTAATAAAAGCTCTGTTTGGACAGCTGTCCCTGAAGACTTCTTTGGAGCTTCCAAATAGTTGTCTGTTCGGCTCTGCATCTGCATGCTCCAGCAACAGCCAGGCATCCTCCAACCCAGACCACAACTTCTTCCTCTGACCCAGTTACCTCCAAATACAGACAAACTGTACTTTGAAATAGACTCGCTGTATATTCCACCAGCCCCTATGTATTCATGAGCAATTACTACTACACCATCAGCTGTATGCAACTGTTGTGTCATCAGCATGACAAACTTGACACATTTCAACTGGTAGAGTCCTCCTACTGCTCAAAGACAGAGCTGGGTAATAACAGGGTAAGAAATTATTTGGTGGAGTAAGAGGTAGAGAGGCAAAAATGTCACTCTAGGCCCAGAAAAGCAGCCAGGAAAGTAAGACTGGCCTTTCCACTAGATAGTAAAACAGAAAAAGCCTTCACCATCTTCAACACTAGGGAAGAGCTCCCATGAAACTAAGCCAACAGGACAAAAGAAACATCAACCTCTATTAGTTACTTCATTGGCACTGACAGTGTACAAGGGGAAAAACATTCCCTCTTCCATTTCGCAAAAGACCTGAAGTGCCATCACGAAAACCCAATAAAACATTCATTTTACACACAAAAATCTTTCTTGTCTTTGGAGACACCTCCTGCCTCATTCCATTTATTTTGCTGCTGCCTGCTCCACCAAACCAGCACAAAAAGCCATCAGCTTTCTTTTCTATCTACTCCACATCAATCTAGGCCACCAGGAGCCATTTTAACAGATGTGGTAAGATTTGTTGGCTCTTGGCTATGAAAGCACATGAAGCTGAGCACTCAGGCAACCTTACACTGCCCACCAATGTGCATGGATTTTGAAAGAAACACAAGATTTTAGTCTCTGAATTAGCACAGCCTACATTGTCACCCCAAGAGCATGGCCTAGCAGGTCTCATTTGATGTGATGGACTGACACCAGCTTCTGCCCTGCCTCACCTCCTGACAGAGGGCACATCACTGTGGAGCTTCCCTTCCTCACCTGCATGTTTGTGCAAGCTGCAGTCTTTTTTAGCCCCTAATGATCTCCCATCAGAGATAGGCACCTTTCATAATCATACAGCTTGATGTCTGTGTTTCCCTCTTCATTGGGCTCACAGCAGGAGTGCTCTGTCATTTGAAGTGTCCTCATGCTGCACTACTGTGCTTGCTTATTGGTTCAAACAACTGAGCATCAGTCAGCCACCCTCTCTTCTCAGTACTCATTTCTTACAACTAAAAATTAAATCTATTTGATAACGTTTTGGTCTTAATTTTCAAAATACATGGCAGTTTAGTCTCTCCTTATGTTTTGTCTTCATTCTGGCACACTAACACATCACCTCTCATGAAAGCAGCTTTCAGTCAGTCCATTGAAAACAGGAATCCTTGATCCTTCTTCTTTTCCGAGCCAAGACAAGGAGTGTATCACTATGTGTCTAGACCAGCACGGTGAGCAGCAAGAGAACATCAGTGTGCTGTAATGGAATATTCAGAGCAAGAACACACAAAGGAAAATGCAGCAGAAAAGTATTTTCTCTCTAGGTATTTGCAGAAAAAGTAATCAGCCAGACATCTCACCTTCCCCTTGAAAGCCACATCCTTTGATTGAGATCTCCACAGTGCTTTCAAAAGTGCATCTTCCTCTTTTGCCAAATGTCTCCAGTGAGATCTTTCAAAAAATGACTTTCCTTTGGTTTCATGCTAGTGTAGTGCTTCTTCCTAAGACACTCAGTCTTTCAATCAGTCCTTTAGAAATACAAGTACAAGGGTAAAAACTCTTAAAACTGTTTTCACCCAGTTAAATCACCTCACTGGGAGAGGATCAACGTAGCATCCTAGAAACCATTTTGCTCCCCACTTCTGCACCTTCTCTTGGTCTATCTAACTTGAATCCAAGCCAAGGGACTCAAGCCATTTGCAGCCACAGTGATCCACAAAGGATACTCGTATCACCTATTTCAAGTCTGTAGCTAAAGTGCTTTTCACTCTTCCTTTATGTGTGTCTTACCGTACACCTGAAGGAACTCAGCAGGGAACTTTATTCAAGGAATTTTAGGCCTCTGGAGTTTCAACAGTTCTCAATTTATAAATGTGTGAAATCGAACACAACGGATCAGAAATCAACTTCAATATGTCCCCAAAACACTCATTTGAATTCAGCTCTCAGCAGATTTGTTACTGGTTGTCTAGGAGGAGGAGACTTTAAGACATGCTTGAGTATTACATTCACTATACCCAAATAAGAGCAGCACAAACAACGGGATTACACCTTGTGATTCCTGAGAGAGGAACAAGAATTTGGAGTACAAATGGAGCATGCACTGGCAAGTACTATCTCATCACACCTAGAAGAGTCCATGTGATGAAGAATACACTCAGAACTATACACAGCCATCCTCCACCTGAGCTTCTGAACCTGCAGCCCTACTCCATTCCATCATGTGGATGAGCAGAGCTATGAGGATTTACTAGGAAAAACTGTGCAGACTTACAAACCAAAAGGGAAATCTCAGATATACCCAAAACAAAACCATATGAAGACAGGCTGAGAAAATTGGGGTTGTTCAGCCTAGAGAAGAGAAACTGTACGGTAAACCTCAGAGCAGCTTCTCAGTATCTGAAGAGGGCCTACAAGGATGCTGGAGAGGGACTCTTCATTAGGGACTGTAGAGATTAGGACAAGGGGTAATGGGTTCAAACTGAAACAAGAGAAGTTCAGGCTAGATCTAAGGAAGAAGTTCTCTATTGTGAGGGTGGTGAGGCAGTGGCACAGGCTGCCCAAAGAAGTGCTGAACGCTCCATCCCTGGCAGCGTTCAAGGCCAGTGTGGACACAGCCCTGGATGACAAAACCTAGAGTGATGAGTCCCTGCCCACTGTGGGGAGGGTTGGAACTGGATGATCTTAAGGTCCTTTCCAACCCAAACCATTCTGTGATTCTATGATTCTATGACCAAGGAAAGCACATCAGCCCTCTTTCCAGCAGCATTACTGTCTGCACACTTACCTTCAAAGAGTGGGTTAACAGCAGCTTCTCCAATTATGACAAAGTTTTAGTTACCAAACCCCTCACAGCCATGTGACACACTACAAAACAGCTTTGAATTTCCACAGAGCCATGAAAACAAGAGCATTCATCCTCTTTTCTCTGTTGGTACAGAGTTGACATGATAACCAAATAGACAGAAGCAATTCTAACACAACACATTCTGATAGGCAGGGTTAAAAAGGGATGGTGGAACAGGAATGGAGGGCTGCAGGACTGTTTCTTTCCTTTCCTTCCCCCCACCCCCAACTTGTAGCGTGCTCTCAAAGCTGCCCAGCACTCTGCGCATCTGTGTCTGATACAAGGATTAAGCTTGTCATTAGGAATCATTTTGGTGGCTGAAAACACAGCCTCTCTCTTGATAATGTGTAGTATCATTTAAAACAAATTAATTTCTCATTTCTTGTTGCTGGTCATAATTCTCAGCATGGGAAGCATCACAAATGACCTTAAGGATGGACATACAATAATCATTAGCAAATCAGAAAAAACAGCAACTAGGAAACAACCCCAAACCATTGCAGCCCTAGTTTTCTTGCTCTCCATTCCTGCAGTTTCTGAAGCTCATTTTCATAATACAATCCATCTGACACCAGCAAATTTCAGCCATCTCTTCCTCCTTTAGCCTATGTATATTCTGTTATAAAATTGGTTAATTAATAATTTCTCTCTGTTGCCACTAAGCAGAACTACTGTTATATTTTGATGACTGTGCCTCATTACATGCACAATCTGAGGCACCAAGTCATCATTTACTGTCAGTGAGTGTTGTCTGCCTGGGCGCTGATGGCCAGGCAGGACCATGCTTCTCCCCTGCATCACTTTCCCAGGCTGCTTGGTCAGTTTTTAGGAGTCTGACTTGGTGAACAGAGGAGGAAGGACCACAGGGAAAGAAGCTGACTGTTAAATGAAATGCAGGTTCAGTACAGTAATACAGTCACAGCTTGTTAGCTGAACTGAAGGACAGGGTGTACTGAGCCAATCTCCTCAGGGATTTCTGCAGGAGCTCAGCTCCAGTCTTTGGTCTCACCTACCAGCGCAGGGAATACTGCAGCTGCTGCAGCCCCTCTCTTCTCTCCACGAGTTACAGTGAGATCAACCAAATAAATCAGCTCCTGTGAGGACCAGGCAGCTTTGAATCCTCCACCTCTCTGTTTGAGCGTGGCTCTGATGCTTGTGTTATCATTTTGATATTAATGTCCATAATCCCCTGAGAGTAAGCAATTGTTTGTCTGAACATTAAATTAAGCTATCATCCACTCTAGATTCAACATTATGCACCCACTCTGAGTGTTAGATAGTGAAAATTTGTTGCTGCTGCTTTTTGGTTTGTTGCTTTGTCAGGGTTTGTTTCAATCATGCAGCCAAGTAAGATTCCTATAAGTAATGTCTCTACTGAGGTCTACAGTAAATATGATCACCACTTAGTCACCTATTGTAACCTCCCGTCGAAATTACAGCCACACAATCATAGAATGGTTAGGGTTGGAAAGGACCTTACGACCATCCAGTTCCAACCCCAAATCTTGAAACAGTCTTTTCTGATTGTTTCAATCCAACCAAAATCAATACAGCTAACCAGGAGAATATTTAAATACCCACTTCAGTTTTCAGTAAAACCCTTACCATGTAATTTATACAGCACTGGAGAAATTGCCTGTACCTGGTGGCCTTTGTGTTTTGCATACATGAAGTCCATCACCACCCCAGCAGCTCCGGATGCTATTCTTTGTCTTCCTCACAAACACACACACCATGTCCCTTCCTCACAGCTCTACAGTACCTTGTAGGGTAGCCCTACCTACCTTGTAGGTACTGTAAGTATAGCTTGGAGAAGCAGTAGGAGAAATAGCAGGGCCCAGATGGGACTATGCATTCCAAATATATCAAATGGAGAACAAGAAGCTGGTTCAGGTCTAAGTCACTACTAATACCCACAGTTAACCAGTAGACAAGCAACACAGAAACCTGGTTCTGGTCTAAGTCATTACTTTAACTAAGTTAACCTGCAGACAAGCAACACAGAAATCCCTTGGAAAAACTTCAAGTCACAGGGGTTGCCAATTTCTCTTAAAGCAACCCTACCATAAGCATTAACTGCACATCAGGATGAGGCAAAGTCAGGGTAGGCAAACTCTTCTCAAACATGCACTGCTAATCCTACACAAGCACATACAAAATTAAACTAACGTCATTGAGTTAAGCAACTAAAAATGAGCTCCTGTGCTTCAGAAAGAGACTATGCTACCTACCTACAGCATCATCTGGCATGTCTTGCTGTAAAATCGTGTGCGTATAACAAACATCAGCACATTTCCACCCTTTCAGTTGTGCCACACTGTAAGAATCCAGTACATATTCACCATTAAGCCTTTCCCCCACTTGCCTATGGACTTAACACCAAGAGAGCCCCATCCTCCTTTGCAGTAGCATGCCACTGGCTGACTCTCCTCAGCCCAGTTAATTAACCAAGTTAATTGCACGATCCATTATCTCACCAGAGATGATTGTTATCTTTCCATCATCATCAGACATTTCCTTTAGCTGAAATTCATCATTTTCTCAGTCATTACCACAAGCCCCAGAAATACTTTTCCTTTGGTACTAGTTGATAATAAGTGCTGCCTTAGAGCCCTACATACAATCTACAGGACCTGAGACACAAGCTCTAGGTATAGGGGGCATATTGTTTTTCAGGTTGCCATTAAAACATCACAGGGTCACAGAATGGTTTGAATTGGAAAGGACCTTAAGATCATCCAGTTCCAGCACCCTGCCATGGGCAGGGATGCCTCACAGTAGACCATGTCACCCAAGGCTGTGTCCAACCTTGTCTTGAACACTGCCAAGGATGGAGCATTCATCACTTCTTTGGGCAAGCTGTGCCAGTGCCTCACCACTTTCACAGTAAAGAACTTCTTCCTTATATCTAACCTGAACTTCCTCTGTTTCAGTTCAACCCATCACCCCTTGTCCTATCAAACAAACATTTTCAGTCCTTAGTATATTGCACAATTCAGAACACTCACTTTATTACTAGTAATACTGTACAAATGTGCTAATGAAACTGCACAGGTATGGGCACATGCACACACATGTACACCTTACAGGCAGTAATTACACCCTGTGTGACTGTTTCCCAGTCTAAAGCAAGGATTCTGTGCTATGAAAACACAGTGCTTGTTCTCAGCTGCAAACACATGCCTACCTAGAAATGGTGATGAAGACGTATTTGCGGATCACTAAGCACAGTCTTCTGTTTGACCACTCCTTCCAGCAGGCTGACGGAACAGAGCTGTCTGATTTCCTCTGGATTCACCACAGGGCACGATCTGCTGCTGGACCTTCATAATCTGCAACACTTGGATTCACAGGGTAAAACTTGAGGGCTCTCAGTTAACTGGAAGTTCTTGCCTCAGAAGAAACAATATCTAGTGAAGCTGGCGCCTCAGACAACCCTCCACACACACTAACAAGTTTGCCTAGTTACAACAAAGCCATGAGATGCAGAAATGGGGCATGACTTGTGCTTAGTTACTAAAGAACTAAATTGTGTTTAGTTAACTAAAGAAAGAGCTGGGTACTTCATGACTACATAGATGAGCAGTACAAACCATAACCTCAAATGTCTCAGATCTGTGGAACTCCAGAGGAAACAACGCCACAGTTCTGATGGGGCTCCACGTCATCCATTAACAGGAAAGGTGGGAAAAGGCAAAGGAGATTTTAATGATTATATTTCCAAAAGCTGTTCCAATATATCTAAAAGTCATTGTTCCCTAGTCCATTAACAACAGTATTAAAACTCACCTATTGGTAAGCCCAGTATAATTGACATACCTCATGATAAAGCAAACTGCAAACACTTGTAGTGAAGGTGCACACAGACAATAATGCAGCACTTTTCTGTCCAAACACTTAAAAGGGTTTTCAAATATCAGTTAATACACCAATTTTGGAGAATATTTTGGATCTCTGTGTCTGCCAGACTCCCAGGAATTATTTGTGATGCGATACCCTCTTTTTCTTTTCCTCCTGACCTGTTTAAGATTATAACTTCTTTCAGGAAGGAACAGTTTTCATTGTGCACTATGAGGCCTTGACCTCAACTGGGTTTTTAGGACTATTACTATCATCTAGTAAAAGCCCCTAACAATAAACCATGCCTCATCGTATTTCCAGAGGAAAGAAAATAAGCAGAACAGTGACATCCCTATGGGGAGTATGTAACTTACGAGCCACCGTTCTGCACAGCAGCTCAAGTTTACAAGTCCATGCTGTGATGCAGTTTGTTTCTTGCTCACTAACCTGTCAGTTTGACCCAGGAAGCGTGGTCTCCAAAAAAATGTGTTGAGTGCATTGAATAAGATACACTTGCAGTGGTCAGCTGTGTCCCACAAGGTACCTGTGACAAGCCTCTGGGATGCCAGGTCAGTGCCTCAGCTTTCGGGTGAGAACTTAACAGTAGCCCATGAAATGAAGAGGAGACAACCCCAAGTTATTGAGGTTCTCTCTGCGCATAGATCTAACAGCTGAATCAGAGGCACACTTACACGTGAGAGCCTTTTAAAGGAAGAATGGTGGCATAAAGGGCATAGCAAGGCTTGAAGACATAGGAGAGGACTTGATGTTTAAACAGGGGATCTACCTCCCTGTGGAGCTGCCAGAGCATGCAGTAGGAACATCTGAATGGTCATATATCAGAACTGGCAGAGAAAGGTAGTACATGTGAAACTCTGCTTTTAGAGCTATTCAGTGCACCATTGTCATGGGTTCAGCAGTAGCAGTCATTTTTCTCCTTCTTAGTAGCTGGTGCAGCACTGTGTTTTTGACTT
>JAOEHY010003712.1:0-21210 GCA_025447955.1 Psilopsiagon aurifrons | reverse complement strand
CTGTTCTTATCTCAACCTGTGGGAGTTGCATTCTTTCGATTCTCCTTCCCATCCCTCCAGGAGGAGAGGGAAGAAAAGGGGGGAAGTGAGTGAACAAACTGCGTGGCTGATTTATGGCTTAAACCACGACAACACCCCACTTTAATAGAATTGTTAGATGGGTTCTTCAATAATGTACTCCAAGTGAAATAGTTATGCATGAATCTTTACTGTTAGTCACGTTCAGCTGAAATGTTAATTCTTGAAATTAGTATTGTGGCTAATGTGTGTTATGAAATTCTTCTAAGATAAACCTAAATTCTTACTTTGACTGAAGATATGTGGATTCAGTACAGTTGTGGTCTTCAATGTCTTGTATTTTAAACAAGTTTTATTTCTGTCTTACGTGGCCTTGAATTCTTAGGAGACTGTTACATTGGATAAAAAACTTAATTTAAAACACTGAGTTACATATAATAGTGTAACTTGCCTTACACAGGTGTAAATGTCTTCTTTGATCATGGGGGTGATCATCTTTATTTGTAATCAGCTTTGTGCACACTGAAAGGCTGCTGATTGTTTTAAATAATTTCAAATATGGTTTGTTACTTTCACTCTTCTGTCATGTAATGTACTTGCTGTAACTTCCCTTGCCCTGCTGATGGGTCAGCAGTATCAGAGGTCATTCAGAACATTTCTATGAGTAAGGTTCAGCCTTGGAACAGCCATCTGCCCACTTTTGTGCACGGAAGTTTTTCTGGTAGGAAGGGCAGGAATGGAAATGTCTGGCCTGTCAGTCAAAGCTTGCGATCACTCAGTTTTTTGTGGTTGTAATTCTCCACGTCATTGTCAACATTAAATTAGATTAAAATATTGCACATTCTCAAAATAAACTATTTATTCTATGATGGCTGAGGCTGTAATTTTTTTGACATCTGTTAGCAAAGCTGTAGTATTTTTTGCATGACACTTGGAGAAGAGATGATTTAAAGTGTTTATAAGCACATAACGGTTATTTTGGGCACAGACTGCACAAAGCTTATGCTCATTCCTCTTATTTGTGGACTTGTAAGCTGCTATTAGTAAATAACTGTTAGAAATATTAATCTCTTTATGGCATATTTTGTCTTCTGTGTAATCTTTTTTTGAATACGCACAAATGTGGCCTTGAGAAGTTGTGGATGCCCCATCACTAGAAGTGTTTAAATGCCAGCCTGGATGGGGCTTTGAGCAACCTGGTCTAGTGGAAGGTGCCCCTCTTCTTGACAGAGGTTTGGAAATAGGTGATCTTTAAGCTGCCTTCCAACCCAAACCAGTCTGTGATTCTGTAGTATGATTTCTATCAGTAGAACTTGAGTAAGGCAGTTCTGTTTGCTAGTTTGTCAACTTGCATTTCTTTTGTCTATAATATGACAGAAATTAATCTCAAAAGCTTGAACCAATATCAGCAGTGGTTGTCTTCCAGGAAGAAATACTGGAAAACACTTCACAGAATGAGAATTAGGATGCTTAGACTTGACACTGCAAGCTTTCTGCTTGCTACTATTTTTTTTTTTTTTTTTTTTTTCTCCTGACTTGGAAGGCATCTGCTTTTTTTCTACTGTGAACCTTGACTTTTTTCTAGAGGTGCAAAATTTTTTAAATAGCAGATGAGATCTGAAGTAAATAGAGCTGTTAATAAACTGAATGGTTTGACCAGTAGTTAGCATGGGAAGGATAACCTTTATTAACCCTATCATTTCAGAATTTTAGTCATCCTTAAAAAATTATGCTGATACCTCTCAATGATACTGAAGTATTGTGTTTCTTAGGCTAGTGGATTTCTCTCTCTTTGTATATATATATATATATATATATATATAATGTATATATATGTATGTAGAATCATAGCATCATAGAATAGTTAGGGTTGGAAAGGACCTTAAGATCATCTAGTTCCACCCCCTCTGCCATGGGCAGGGACACCTCCCACTAAACCATGCCACCCAAGGCTCTGTCCAACCTGGCCTTGAACACCGCCATGGATGGAGCATTCACAGCTTCCCTGGGCATCCCATTCCAGTGACTCACCACCCTTATGGTAAAGAATTTCTTCCTCATATCCAATCTAAACTATTTGTAGTAGTTGCCACTTACCTATAATTAAAATGATCAAATGAATTTGAAATGTGTGTCCATGCACACTTTAATGATTGCAGTAGTTTTTTTAATCCACACAATAGCAAGTGTGAGGCCTTTTAACACTCTCGCATATTTATGGTAATTCTGTTTAGTATAGACTAACATGCTTTCCCTTGTATTAAGACTGCTGGTAAAGCACCTTAAGTGAATTCATAGCTGTAGTAAAAGTATACATGAAATGCCCAGAACTGTTGCTAGTATTTATAAACATCTACTTCTTCCTTAGAAGTGTTTCTAACTGTTTTGATTATTGCATATCTGCAATTCGTACAGGAACAGTTTACACAGTACCTTTTTAGGGAGTTGTGAATATAGTGCTGTTTTTTTTTCTTGACAGAGTAAGTTGGTTGACTTCCATTTTCAGTCCTAGTTAGTAATAGTGATTGAGTCAACTTTTTGAAAGAATTATCTGCTTCAGAAATTCTGTGATTTATACCACATGGAGCTACCTTTTGCTTATATTGATCCCTTTCTAATCAGAGTAACCCAAACCAAACTGTCTCGGCAGTGTACTGCCATGTGTGCCAGCCGAGGAATTTTTGCCAATAAATTGGTATTAACCTTGTCAGTATGTTCTTCCAAAGACAAATGAAAGTGTAATTCTGGAATCAGATACTTTCTTAACAAGTCCCAATAGAGTAGTTGTGTTTTATACATCAAATTTAAACTTTTTGTCAACTTTCCCCTGTCTCTTCTGATTCGGGTAATCCTTTTTTCCCCATCAGGTCTTACATGAAACATTTTCCCATCATACGTTTTTAATGAATGGTCTTATTCAGGGTGTTAAGGTAAGATTTTTTTATTTTAGCCTCTGATGTAAATATTCTGCATGTTCCTGTATTGCAATTTGTCTGTCTTGCATTTTCCATAAGAACATTCAAATCACTGAGAATGTAATTAATTGTATTAATTCTTTAGCTTTTAATTGTAATGGTTGTTTTCTTGGGCTCAGTTCCAGTTTTACTGCTAAATTGTAGCACTTTAAAACAAGCATTAAGAAATATTCTCAAAGTTTAAATTCCTCTCATTTTAATAGGTAGCAGTTGTAGCTACTGTAATCTTGATAAGGATGCTTGTAAGAATGGAGATAGATTTTAATGTCTGCTTCCTAATGTTACATGATTTTCTTTTGATCAGTATTTTTTTTTAGTGTTCTGTGATGGTCAGGGTATTCAGGCCAGCTTATAGCTTACACCACTTCATTCACATGATGGTCATGCTGGATTGTTGCTATAAAAAAAGCTTGCAAAATTTGTCTAGCATAGCTAAAGCTTGAATGTCTCTTCTTTGCTAACTGTCTTACTGAGGGGCTTCAAAGTACTTCTTGTAAGTGTTGACTAATTTATAGTAGCCAGAAATTATTGAGCTTTGTATTCTGTAACGAAACTAGAGCATTGTTCTTACGTATAAAAACATGACATCTTTAGGATGATGTCTTCCATTGTGTATTGGCAGAACACCATGCACTAGGGATGTCAGGATATCTTATACTGAAAGAGGAAGTTAACTGTATTTATCTCTTAAAAGAGCAAAGTTCATGTGCCTCTTTGTGTTTTCTTTCAACTCTGCAGTGTAACAATGACTATCACTTAAAAGTAGCGAGTAGAAGGTTTCCCATGTATTTTCTACAGAGCATATCATAGTCTAAATGTATGTGTTGCTCAAATAGGTTTAATAAGCAGGGGAGCATGCAGTAGAGTGAGCTTGCACATCAGCATCTGATACTTTCTTTAAAATGCTATGTATGAAAAATCAGAAGTGTTTTGTGTGACAGCAAAACATGTTATGTTCTACTGAATTCTGACTCTTAGGACCAAAAGCAAAAATAACAACTGAGCAAGGCATCTAAGTGTCCTAAGAACTGGTGTTCTGGCTTTAGATCTTTTGCTCTCAATTTACATACTGAAATAATTGGAATCAGAGTTGTTTATTGGGATTTAGAAGAGCAGTGATTTAGTACAATATGCTGTACATACATATATGATAAAGTTGAAGGTGACTATGTTTGAATACTGGAGGTTAGGTAAAGCTAGCTGGAGTAGAATTCCAATGTAGTGAGGTGTTTGTGGAACCATATATTTACTAACATTTGGATTTATGGCAGAGTTGGATTGATCAGCCAGTGCTATGCTAATTAGGAGGAAGATGTGCCTATTCTGGGGGGTTTGCAGTTAACAAACATGTGAAAGGCTTTGCTTATTTTAATTCTTCTGACTAATGCGTAATAGTTCTGAGGCCTGTATTTCAGGACTTTGTGAAATGCTGAAAAATGTAATATTTGATCCTTAGTCATTTTTTTTCCATAACAGATGTACCTGTTAGTCTGGCGTTTGCCACTGGGATATCATTATGGTGTTCCACTGCTTAAAGTTGTCAAGCTTACTCACACCATCCTCATACTTATTGGAACGTACAATTGTCCTGTACATGACAAATTGCTATAAAGCAAAGATGTACATTATGAAACTGTACTTGTAATAGCTGGGCCAGGCAGGGACCAGGTTAGAAAAGCTGAAGTCCTGACAGAAGTAACTCTCACCAGGGACGTCAAGGGCAATGAGGAAAGATTCTGTAGGTATGCTGGTGATAAAAGGAAGACCAGAGAAACATGGCCGATGTGGAACGAAATGGGAGGCGCTGTTAGCTGGGATGTGGAGAAAGCTGAGGTATTCAGTGACTTTTTTTGCTTGGTCTTCACCAGCAAGAGCTCCAACCACACTGCCCAAGTCACGGAAGACAAATGCACTGTGATAATGAAGATCCTCCCACTTCAGGAGAAGGTCAGGTTCAAGACCATCTAAGGACTTTGAAGTGCACGGATCTACGGGGCCCCATGGGAGGCGTCCACAGATCCTGAGAGAAATGGCAGATGAAATGCTCAAGCCACTATCCATGATATTTGAGAAGTTGTGGCAGTCCGGTGATGTTCCTGCTGACTGGGAAAGGGGGGAGTAGATTTCCTGGTTTTAATGAAAAGGGGAAAAGAAAGGAAGACCCTGGATCAGTCTCAGCTGAGAGCCTGGCAAAATCATGGAGCAGATCATGTGGAAACTGTGCTATGGCACATGGAAAGTGAGGAAGTGATTGGTACTGTCAGATCATGCTTAACAAATGTGGTGGCCTTCCAAGATAGTACTATGTTGTTAGTGAATAATGAAGGTGCAAGTGACATTGTCTGCCTGGACTTCCAGAAATCATTTGGTGCTGTCCTGCATGACATCTTTGACTCTGAAGTAGAAAGACGTGGGTTTGACGGAGGGACCACTGAGTGAATATGGAATTGACTGGAGGGTCTGGCTCAGAGAGTTGGAATGAACAGCTTGATATTCAAGTGGATACCAATGAGGATTGATGTCCCTCCAGGACTGGTACTGGGACAGGCACTGTTTTAACATCTTTGTTAGAGACAAGGCGAAGTGCAAGGTTCCAGTTCTGCACCTGGGTTGAGGCTATCCCAAGCACAAATCCAGGCTGGGTGGAGAATGGATTGAGAGTGGCTATGAGAAGAAGGACTTGAGGGTGTTGGTTGATGAGGAGCAAAATGTGCCCCAGTAATGTCCGCTTGCAGGCCAGAAAGCCCACTCTTTTCTGGGCTGCGTCCAAAGAAGCATGGCCCGGAGGCCAAGGGAGATGATTCTCCCCATGTGCTCTGCTCTTGTGAGACCCCACCTGCAGTGTTGCATCCAGTCGGGGGCCCCCAACAGAAGAAGCATGTGGACCTGCTTGAGCAAGTCCAGAAGAGGCCCATGAAGATATCAGGGGGCTGGAGCAGCTCTCCTGTGAAGAGGCCGAGAGAATTGGGCTTGTTCAGCCTGTAGAAGAGGAGACTCTGGGAAGACCTTATAGCAGCTTATTCCAGTTCCTAAAGGGGGCCTACAAGAAATCTGGAAGGGCACTTTCTAGAAGAGCTTGTGCTGATAGGCAAGGGATAACGTCTTTAAACTGAAAAGGGCATCTTTAGATTAGACATTAGGAAGAAATTCTTTACTGTGAGGGTGGTGAGACCTTGGCACAGGTTGCTCAGAGAAGCTGTGGATGCTCCCCGCCCCTTCGGCAGTGTTCCTGCCTGGGTTGGATGGGGCTTTGAGCAATGTGGTGTAGTGGAAGGTGTGTTGGAACTAGATGATCTTTAAGGTTCCTTCCAAAACTATTCTATAATATAGTATTTTGGAGGGTTTATAGTAGCTTTTGCAATCTGTGGTACTTCTATATTGAATTAAATTGATTTTGAAGAAGTATGTTTTCTTTTTTTTTAAGTTAAGTTTAACAGATTTGAAATAACAAAACAGAATCACTAAAAAGTAGAAGTTTTGTAATATTCAGTTAACTACAGTTTTGTGGTTAATGTTAAATCAAGTTCACTTGTAGTTCTTTTCTGTATTGTTAAGTAAAACTTGGAAATGTAAATATATATACTTATTAATTTTTTTTTTCTGTCACAGGGTTTTTTCTCTTTTCTTAGTGCTCCGCTAATAGGTGCTCTTTCAGATGCATGGGGAAGAAAATATTTTCTTCTTATTACAGTTTTCTTCACTTGTGCCCCAATTCCATTAATGAGAATAAGTCCATGGTAAGTGGTGCAGCCTTCTAATAGCAAGCTTCTCAATACAGCAGAAATCCAAGCAGACAAGTTGTTTCGGAACGTGGGAGAGGGACAAAGAGACAAGAGAAATGCCACTTTCCATTCAGAATGTGATTGTGTTATTCTGTCGCTTTTTGAGTGTTAAAAATATGTATCTTAAAAGTAGAAATTATGAAATGCAATTTAGTTAGAAGTATGACTAATTAAATGTTTGATAGTCTTGTCTAACTCAGTTTTAATCTCAGCTGTTAATTTTTATTCCCCCGAGGACTGAAAATGCTGTAAGAAACATACTTGTAAAACTGAATGAACCCTGGAATTTATTAACACAGAAAAGTATAATTGCTGTAATTGAGATCCTTTAATTCTTTGATTAGGCAGCTTTGAAGTCTTAGCTGAGTGGAATTGACTTGGCTTCAGTTTCATTTACGTTTTTTGGAAGGATTCTTGTTACATGGAAGGATTACAAAAGAAGTTTTTGTACACTGAGTGCACTGAGAGTTTAGTTTCTGAAACATTTTATGTGACGTGTTATTCCTTAATTGGTTGAAAAGCTGAGTTCTAAGGTAATTAATTTTTTATAACTTAAACTTTTTTAGCTTTGAGAGTAAAAATGTATAGGCACCCTGTTTTGAAAGGGCCACTTACTTCAGGCTGATGAAGTAAACAGTAGGATATAAAAAATTAAAATGCTGTTTTCCAGTGTTCAGATATGACTGTGTCATTCATCTGTAGTAAAGGTCTATGTTAGTTCTTGAAGAACAGTTCTCATAGCTTCAATACAAACTTGCTTGATTAGTAAAAAATCAGCTAGATGTCTTAGCTTAAACTTTCTAATTGTTGCTTTTAAATCATTAGGTGGTACTTCGCTATGATTTCGGTGTCCGGAATCTTTTCTGTTACCTTTTCCGTAATATTTGCCTACGTAGCCGATGTAACACAAGAACATGAAAGAATTACAGCCTATGGACTGGTAAGATACGCTAAACCTGAAAAAAAAAAAAGGTCAGATTATGACCTTCATATCGAATTTGTGTTTTGGTGCATAGATTGTTTCCTGGTTAATGTGTTGAGGTTGATAGAGAAAGTGAATATCAAGCATCAAGGCACTGTGTTACAGTTTGAGAAATACAAGTTAGACTTTTCAGTATCTTACAGACTGCTCTATGCTCATAGGAACAGAGTAACAATTTGACGACTTTATCTGCATAGAAGGCATGTGTAACAAAACAGGTTTTAAGTTTTGTAGGCAGAACAAGAAATGTTTTTAAAGGTTATTTAATACTTGCTATTTAATAAAAGTTACTTAATACTGAAGGTTTCCATTTCTTTTTAGCCTTAGAGACTCATGATTCCTCAGAAGTTGATTTAACAGTTAAGAAAATAAAGGACTTTGTTCTCTTGAACAAACTTCTCTGTATTATTTAGCAGAACACACAGCAGGTGCAAAAGTTCTGGAGTTCCCTCTTTATTTCTCCTGCCTTTAACAAGGGCTTAAAGCATATGAGCATATATTTGCCTGCCTTCAAACAGGTTTGTTTTGTTTGAGTTTTGTTTGTTTTCATTCACAGAAACACCTTCATCTGAAATTCTGTAAAGTGATAAACTAAAGTGCAGTTGTTTTGCACTTCTGTATCTCTTTCTAATCTGTTATACCTTTTCTTTAAGACTTTTTTTCTAGATTTGCATAAAGCTAAATTTTTGGCCCGCATTCTTATTCTATAAAACAGTTCTGCAGAGTGTTTGTAGTATGGGCACTGGAAAAGAGTAGTCATTAAAAAAAAAACCAAACAAACCAGCTTTATTACAATTTTTCCTGAAGGTTTTAGTAGTGAAAATTAACAACAGTACTTGATTTTTCATTATGTTACAATGTTTGTTAATATAGTAAGTGACCTGTAGCTGCTTGTCACTACAGCATAATATGAAACAGTTACTGAAGATGTAGCTAATGATTTTCTAGTTTGCTGTGCGAACTTATGGTTGCTATGTATTTAAAATGCAAACTGTTAACGAAGGCATTATGTGTTATTTTATGTATTACCCAGAGTGCTGAGACTCAGGTTCACTTAGGCAGGCATTTAAGTGTGCTGACAATTTTTCAGTGAAATCTCATAAATTGGTTGTTGGAAAGCAAAAATGTTTTAGAGCATTTGAAAATAAGCGCTGGTTCCTTTGTGCCAAACTTGCTCTTTGGCTGCAAATTCTGTCTCCTCTGGTGGGCTGAGGAGGAGGATGGTGAAATTTTATCTTGACCCATGTTTACTGTGGTAAGTTTTGTGGGTTTTCTTTATTGTTGTTGTTTTTTGGTTGTTTTTTTTTTTTTTTTCCACTTGCGTTATTTTCAAAACCACATTTCTGGTGAGGGGTGGTTGATTCATTTTATTTCAGTAGCAGAATGACTACTTCAACAAATCTGTGACCTGTTCTTGTCTGCAGGTATCTGCCACTTTTGCAGCAAGTTTGGTGACTAGTCCTGCCATTGGAGCATACTTGTCTGCCATCTATGGAGATAACCTTGTTGTGCTAGTGGCCACATTGGTGGCAGTTGTGGACATCTGCTTTATTCTGCTAGCTGTACCTGAATCTCTGCCAGAAAAAATAAGACCTGCTTTGTGGGGAGCTTCTGTATCATGGGAACAAGCAGATCTTTTCGCAGTAAGAGTAATAAGTAATTAATAATTAGTTGATGATCGTTCAATAATAATTAATTGCATTTTACAAGCTTGAGAAATTTTTAATTTTATTTGTAGATTGACTGTTCTGGATACCATAATCTCTGTTCTTTACTATTGCATGAAAGATGTAGCTACACTTAAAAACTAAAACCAAGCCAAACTTTATGGATTAAATAATTCTTGAGTAGGAAACAATGTTTGTTTTAAAATCCGGAAAGAAAGTGCTTTCCTTTTATAATATACTCTATTTTATCCTAAGAGAAATGCTGAGTATTTACTCTGCTACAGATCCCAAAACCTGATCCTGTAAGACTTTCCATGTTCATCTTATGCTTCTTAGTTTTGGTTGGCAGCATGTCTCCCTACTCCTGAATTCCACTTTTGGCTGTATTGGATTTCTTTTTAATCTAGAATGAATCTCTAAAACTTGATTTTTCTACAGTCATATATAGGAAGGGTTAAAACATGCAGTTGTTCTAGTGACATGTTCAGTTATTTACACTTGGCTAATTTCCATTGCTGTTACACCTTGACATCTTAAGAGAGGAAAGAGTGATTGTTCTTCATGAGATTCATCTTGCTGGGAACTGCTAGTGAATACTGAGATGAGTGACGAGCTTGAAAGACTGTAGTTAAAAGAATTTGTTTTCCATAATTTATTAGTTACTCAAAGTGATTCATATTGTGGGTAAACAGCTATAAGGTGAACAAGTATAAGGATGAACAAGGAAAAATAATTCTCATAGTTTGGGAAGACAAACAGTTGTAATGAGGCTATATTATTTGCTATCGTCTTTCAGAACAAATTGTTATAGAGATCAGTTAGAAGGTAACGCATTTCACTAAATACTGTGTGATGCTGTTTTCAGTGACTACTTGTAATCTGTCACTGAGCAGTAGCTTCAAAATCGAAGGAAACTTTGCAAAAGTATCAAATACCACAAACTATATGTAACAGGAAGTTGTTTAGAACTTAATGTTCAGCTTATCTGTTTCCATGTGTGATTATTTTGTTTTTTTGGCTGATGTGCATGCTTAAAACAGATTTTTAAGAAGTGAACTTCCCTTCTGCTTTCTTTGTGCTTTCATTAGACTTCATATAAATGTTCCAATACTTGCTTTTTTTCTTTACAGTCTTTGAAGAAGGTTAGAAAAGATTCTACAGTTCTCCTCATATGCATTACAGTGTTTCTCTCCTATCTGCCTGAGGCTGGCCAGTATTCTAGCTTTTTTCTATACTTGCGACAGGTAAATGTTGGTCTCTTCATGTATTACTAAGGATGTTTAAATAAGCATTCCCTAAGACATATTTCTTATTGAAGACTTTGCTCAGAAAACTCCATTCTGGCAAAATACAGCTCTAAAAAATAAAGTCAGTGTACTTTGCTAAGCCACGACTTGACTCCTAGTGCATAAACCCTGCTATAAGTTTAAGCATGTGTTCATAAAATTAAGTAGACCTTTGTTCCCTTTCCACAGAGCAGTTTGTATATCTTGAGGTGGGATCTTGCCTACTGAAAAGCTATTGTGTCTGGGGGAGTTTCCAAATATATTACTTCCTCTCTTTCCTTTTCTTAAGGCATTTTTTTTTCTTGTATTGATTTCTTGGCAATCAGTCAAGTTAGGGATTATTCTTGAAAGAGGACACTTCCTTTGTAGATTTAGATTATAAGCAGAGATCAGTGTTTTCTTTGAAAAAGATACCTCTTTGCTTGTGATTGTTCTGGATTGTGTTTGGCATTTGTTTTATGTATTTTCTGCTTCTCTTCAGATTATAGGTTTTGGATCTGCCGCCATCGCAGCATTTATCGCTGTGGTAGGCATTCTGTCTATAATAGCTCAGGTAAGCTGTATTCTTTTCAGTGTTTAATTAGATGGTACAAACTGTATGTCAAGGCACACTCTTCTGACTATTAAGTTTGTCTATAAACTTATTATGTGCTCTAAAATGCCAGTATATCTTGCAATAGGACAAGGGGTAACGGGTTCAAACTTAAACAGGGGATGTTTAGATTGGATATGAGGAAGAAATTCTTTACTGTAAGGGTGATGAGGCATTGGAATGGGTTGCCCAGGGAAGTTGTGAATGCTCCATCGCTGGCAGTATTCAATGCTGGGGTGCACGGAACCTTGGGTGACATGGCTAAGTGGGAGGTGTCCCTGCCCATGGCAGGGGTGTTGGAACTAGATGATCTTGAGGTCTTTTCCAACCCTAACTATTCCATGACTCTATGATTCACTAAATGTATTCTTTCTCTAACTTGCTGAGGTGTTCAGCTCTGGAGGAGGCACATTTCACAGAGTAGCTGGAGATCACAGTGTACAGGGTGGAAGGTTCATGAGCCTGGAAAACCCCATGGTTGTGCCAAGACCTGACAGAGCCAGCAGCTCACATAAGAACAGCTGAGGAGGCATGTGTGGGGCCTGGAGTAACAGCCATCACCCCCCACTCCCACACATGACACCCCTGGGGAGCATGAGTAACCAGGAGCACCACTAACAGGACAGTCCAACAGTGTGTGACGCATCGTCTGGGTTGTGGTGCAGTGGATTGCATGGCAGTTCACATGGGAGGCTGTCGCTTCGAAGGATAGACATTCCACTGGCCAAGTAGAGAGACTTGGAAGCCCAGTAAACCAGCAACTGGGCACCATTCTATGGCCACCTGCACAGGTCAGACCCTCAAGGCAGAATGGTGGGCACTCACATGAGAGCAAAGGCTGCGGTGCTGGCTGGGGGATCTGCTCCAATGCTTGCACCCAGATGAAGCTGCTGAAGGCAGAGGCTACAGAGCAGAACTCAACTGCAGGAAGTGCCCAGACCTTTCTCCTGGGACAGGGACAGGCAGGAGACCTGCCTGCAGAAGGTGTGCTTAAGTGGAAAAGCTTCTACAACAGGTGACTTAGCTGCAGGGGGCAGTGAGAAGGCTGTGCAACATCAAGGAGACTAAGAAGGTGTTAGTTGGCTTGTTCCAAGCAGTCTTCAGAGGACCCACAGAAAAAAAGACAAGAATTCTCCTCCAGCACCCACAGAAGGGAATGGGCCAATAACACAGGAGGATTGATGCTTGCAGTGGGAAGGACCTGCAGGAGGAAGAAGCATCACCAAAGCCTAGAGGTGCCCTTGCTGAAGTGTATTAGACTAGAAAAGAAAGACCTGTCACATCCGAAGAGATGCTAGAGCTGAATACATCAGCCCAGTCTGCTGTCCACATAACAACCAACACAACTGAGAGAAGGTGATAGTTGATACTAATAGGCAGCTCTCTTCTGTGAAGTACAAGACTTCCATTTCCTGACTGGATGCACTGTCTAGGGAGGTGTGCTGTTTACCAGGGGCTCGTAATCAGGAATGTTGCTGAGAAACTACCAGGCCTTGTAAAGTTCACTAGCTATTATTTGCTGCTGTTATTTACATGGGCACTAGTGGTCCTCTTCAGACTGCTCCTGGCTGTATCAAGAAGGATTACAAACCCCTTGTAGCAGCCCTAAGGGACTCCGAAGTGTAGGTAGCTTTCTCATTAATCCTTACAGCAGAGGGAAAGGGTTTGAAAGGACCAGTTGAGTCTTAAGTGATTTATGGGTCATAGACTGGTCACACAGCCAGGGGGTTGGCAACCTAGACCATGGGGCTCACTTTAAGAAGCGTGGTCTGCTGAGGGCTGTGGAAGTCCATCTGTCAGAGAAGGGAAAGAACATCTTTGGTCAAAATATTGACAACATGGTGAAGAAGGCTCTAAACTAAAGTTGTCAGGGGATAGGAACCTCAATCCGTGCTGTTCTTACCATTCTTACCAGTTTGATGCCAGTGCCAGTGAGGGATGCATAGTCTGGAGAGGGATCCCAGGTCAGCAGGGAACCTGCAGGTCCGTAACATCTGAACAGCAGCAGAAAGAAATTTCAGCTACCCTAGCCAGTAAGTCAGCTTCATTGGGAGCCCACCTTAAATACCTGTAGGCCAATGAACGTAGCATGGGAAGTAAACGAGGAGTTAGAGATGTATGCATGCCTGCAGGGCCATGATCTTCTTGGCATTATGAAGATGTGGTGGGATGGCTCCTATGACCGGCGTGTTTAAATTTAAGCATAAAAGCTTTTTCCGGAAGGACAGGCAAGGGAGAAGAAGAGGGGCTGTTGCTATCAGTGACAGTGGACAGCTGGAGTGCATGGAGCTCTACCTGCGGATGGATGAGGAGCTGACTGAGAATTCATAGGTCAGATTAAAGGGAGGGCAGCAACAGGTGTCTTTGGAGCAGGAGTTTGCTACAGGCCACCTAACAAGGAAGACTGAGTAGATGAAGTCTTCTCTGTGGACAGATAGTTGTGGCCTCATGTTCATGGGCCCTGGTGCCCATACGGGACTTCAGCCATCCTGATATATCTGTTAGAGGCAGAACACAGCAGGGAATGATGAATCCAGGGCATTCCTGGAATTTGCTGATGGTATCATCCTTCTTAAGTGATGGAGAAGACAAACAAGGTGCTATACGGGACTTTCTTCTCAGGAAAGGAGGGCAGGCTTGGCTGCAGTGACCAGGAAATGGTGCAGTTCAAGATCCTTAAGGTAGTAAGAAGGGCACACAGCAAGCTCACAGTCCTGGACTTCAGGAGAGTAGACTTTGGCCTCTTTTTGGTACATGGGATAAAGCAGTGGGGGAAAGAGGGGTCCTAAAAAGATGGTTAGTATTCCAAAATCACTGCCTTCAAGTTCAGAGGCATTGCATCCTGACAGAGGGGAAGTCAGGCATCAGGTTAGAAAAGCTAAAGCTGTGACAGAAGTAAATCTTAAGTCTTGAAACTGAAAAGGGCATTATTTAGATTAGACATTAGGAAGAAATTCTTTACTGAGAGGGTGTTGAGACCTTGGGGAAGGCTGTTCAGAGAAGCTGTGGGTGCCCCACCCCTGACAGCATTCAAGGCCAGATTGGATGGGGCCTTGAGCAATGTGGTGTAGTGGAAGGTGTGTTGCAACTAGATGATCTGTAAGGTTCCTTCCAACACAAACCTTTCTATGATTTTATGATTCCTACTCTGGGTAAATGTCTTGCGTTAAATCTCAAGTCTTTTTGAATTGTTGTACCCGGACATCAGAAAATAAAAATAAAATTTGCTATGCTTGGATCAGTAAATTTACTGGAACTCTCGTTTTAAATTATTAAAGTAATGTAGGAAGTTGGTTACTTACTACGAGGCCTTCTGAAAGGGAAACAAGCTATGTTGAGCAAAAGTCATGTTCTTGCATCTCTTGATTTAGCTCATTATGTCAAATTTACATACAGACAACACAGGAATTAACATTGTTGAGGGTTATTCAGGCTCAGCATGGAGACTGAGGAACCATAAAGAATTGGTATATTGCTTTTATGTATCTTAATTGGGAACTGTGAGCTGAGTTTTGAACAGGTGCTTTATACATTTTAGAAATAAAACATTTTTTCTGATGTGATCTTTAATATCTTTACGGGTACAGTTTTCGTGTCATCCTGTTGTGTTAACTGGAAAAGCAATGGTGCATACAATGTAACCTTGTTGCCATTTTTAGCAGGGTGGAGATCTTAATGGCTTGATGTAAGCAACGTATTCCTCAGTGTTTGCCAATTTTACTGGTGTCAGTTGTGTCTTTCCGTATCAGTTCAAGGCATTATTTTAATCCTTCCTGTGTGGTTTGTTCTGATGCTTTTAGTGTGCACTGACATTTGCCAGTCATATTTTATTCAGGTATTTTTGCTGAAAATCTTTGAGTTTTTGAAAAAGCCTTTGAAGTCTTTGAAAAGTGTCACTTATTGAAACCACCTTTGCTTCATTAAACTGTTTTGTGTTGGCATTTTGGGTATTTCTAGGAAGAACTGATCACATGTGGGTAGAATTGCTATATTCTTCCTGTTTGGCTTTCAAGCTAGCTTTGTCTCAAAT
The DNA here is from genome assembly GCA_025447955.1 of Psilopsiagon aurifrons. NCBI lineage: Eukaryota > Metazoa > Chordata > Aves > Psittaciformes > Psittacidae > Psilopsiagon > Psilopsiagon aurifrons. The sequence goes on along the minus strand of JAOEHY010003712.1, from coordinate 5,878 downwards.
GAGAACAAGAAAGCTAGTGTAAGAATTATGTCAGAGGGGAAGTGTGCTCTGCTCTGCAGTCCTTTTATTTTCTTTGGCTTTTTACTGATGCATTGCTGAGGTTTTTTACTTAAAAAAAAAAAAAAAAAAAGTGCTCTGTTAATTGAGTGAGGTTGTCCATGTGTACTTGGCCTTTCTATGTGCAGTCTGCTTCTTGCCATGAATGTATTCCTGTTGTACCTGGATTGAGACCACCTTGCCCCACAGCAGAAACACTTCCAACAGATGAAGAACAGTGGTCTTCCATTAGGATTTATTAGGAAATAAAAAGGTTATATCAGTGTTGTAAAGAGTCAGCAGGAAATGTAATTAAAGATGCCTAGGAACTGACCTTGGCCAAATTACACTGTGTGGTAAAGTTGAAAAAGCATCAGGATTTAGTTGTTTGTTTTAATTGTAACTTTGGATAGTAATTCACCTGACCTAAAGAGATTACTTTTGTCTGAGCCAAGTCTTTTTTTTTTTTTTTTTTTCACTAGTGTGCAGATACTAGTAAATTTAAGTGATACAGTAAGTATGTAGATACTGGTAAATTCAACCAATATCCAGCCTGTACTATCTGAACTTGGTACAGGCATTCATTGTGGAACTCTCTAGACTATAATGAAACAGAATTGTGAAGGTATAAATAAAAGCCTGTTTATAGTAGAAGCAGACACTGAGATAAAACATCCATAGAGAAGGTAGTACATATGCTTCTCAATGTCCTGAAGTAGAAATCCTTCAATAGCTAATAATGTTTGTACATAAAATGTAATGACTGGTCTGCGTTTTGGACTTAATACAGGGAATGTAGGAACACAAGTAGTGTGAATTTCCTCAGCAGTTGAAAGCTCTTCTGAAATATTTTGTGTAAAAGTAGATATTACTTTAGCAATCTGGCTTTTTAAAACAACTTTTGGATTAACCAATTTCTCTTGCAGACTGTGTTTCTTGGTATCTTGATGAGGTCTATAGGGAACAAAAATACAGTTCTCCTTGGCCTTGGCTTTCAAATCCTTCAGTTGGCTTGGTATGGTTTTGGATCTCAGTTTTGGTAAGCACACATTTTCATAGGTACATGCCTGTTAAGGAACTGAAAATGTTTTTCCCAAGAAATTCTGCCATTTAATTTGCTTATCATGAGTGTGTAAATGTTCTGCAAAATGAGCATTCTTATTTGTGTTGCATTATTAAAGTTCCATCTGCCTTTTCACATGTAGGAATGATAGAATATTCCAGGTATATAGTGTAAGCTGCAGACCAACAGACCTTTTGAAAAAGGAGTCTGCATCATTTTGGTGAACTGTGTTTTACATCTACAAATGTGGTTAAAACTTTTCCTTGAACTCACAAGCTAGTATGTTTCTCTCCAGTAATTTCACTAGATCCATTCTATCCATCAGTTACTGGACTTCTTTTTCTTTCTTTTTCTAACATGCTATTCTCCTACTGTAAGTGTATTTGGTCTTGGAAACTATATTGATTTTCTTCTGTTGGAAAAACTGGAAGTGAAGTCAACCAGAAAAGTTGGAACAGCTTTTTGTTTATAAAGTTTGTTGTACTAACAGTGAGAAATGCTAGTTCTTTATCAGAGTAATTTGTAGTGACTTATACAAGATAGAGAACTGCCTCACTGGAACACCCTGTGAGTGACATTGTTAATTTGTACAGCCTTTGGAGAGGGAAAGTCTGTGCATTACTTCACTCCCGCTCCTGTCTTTTCCTTTGCTGTAAGGGCAGTGCAGTATCAAATATGCTTCTGTCCCAACAATCTCAGGGTCACTTGTGGGAGGGAAGTAGGAAGAAAGCCCATACTGGATGATTTTCAGTCTTCAGATATTTAATGAGAGTATTTTTGAAGGTACCCTTCTGGCACTTTTTGGAGCGGTGGAGAGGCATATGAGCAGTCTCATTCTCAATTCAGATTATGTATTTAACACAGGATGATGTGGGTAGCAGGAGGTGTAGCAGCAATGTCAAGCATTACATTCCCAGCAATTGGTGCGCTGGTTTCACGAAATGCAGAATCAGACCAACAAGGTGAGTATTGAATGAATTTCTGTTCCAGCAGCAGACTGCTTTCTTAAATAACTCTTCTGACTAGAAAGCAGAATACTCATCTAGGTGTACTTCCCAAATATGTTGATGAATAATGAGTTCCTTTGGTAGTAGCTGTGGAAGTCTGCCAGTCTGTCTAGAGAGGAAGGAAATACACAGATTTATTAAATTTGCATTGTGAAATATATAGTTTCTGTCTGACCAACTACTTCTAGATTCCTGTAAAAGTATCACAAAAGCAACAAAAACAGAAGTGGTGGCTTTCATGGGTCTTTTCCTTCCTCTTTTTTTATTAAAAGTAATATTCTCTGAGTAGATAATGAGAATTATTGTAACAATGCCATATTTTTAATGGAAACTAAACCCACATTTTACGAGATTAAAAGAACTGTCCAAGAAGCTCTATTTGTGTGAAAATTTGTCCCTATTTGCTATATACTTAAGGTTTTCAAGAAATAGAAGAGGAAGCTTGTCCCAAGAAAACTGAAGAATTTGTTGATTTTGATATGAAGGAGAATGAACAATCAGAAATACAACTCTTCATTTAAAATGAAGGAGTCATCGCAAAGTATAACACTGACATATAATAACTGGATTTAGTGTTCTCTGTAAAAAACCCGCAATCGGTTCATACAAATTCTAAGTATCAGTCTCACTGTAATGTTGTACAACTTGGAGTTAGATTAGTGCAGTTAAATTTGGGAGGTTCCATACTTTTAAAAGGGAGTTTTCTATTGAGTTTGAAAGGTGCAAAAGACAGCATTTTAAATGGCATGTTTTATCATTCCCCTGCCCCCCTTTTTTGTTTCTGATAGCGTAATTTTAGAGTTTTGAAAGACTTATTTTCTTTTTATGTCATGAAATGAATAGTTTACTTGACAGAAATCACTGATTTTTTCATTGTACATAGAGGAAATTACAGTTAATAGCTCAGGAATATGGTAGTTTCTAAAGTGAAGTTTTGCCACCAAATGGCACAAAGAATTTAAGCTTACATGTTAGCCTATGAAGAAAAATTTGGGCAACTTCCTTTTTTGGCATGTTTTCTTTCCTTTTATTTTACAAGTTGTTACTGCCTTAAGGAGGAAGTGGGTGTCCAGACTGCTGATATTGTAAGAACAGTGTTTTGTAGAGTCTTAATCTGTAAGGTTGTCAAAAAACTTTGTACACTGTTGCCACAATCACTTAATGAAGTTGAAATAGAAAGACACCCATAGAACTCTGATTAATCAAGCTTTTAAAATAATCTGATGTAAAACTGCAACCAGTCTTGTATTGTGAATTTACTGCAGTATTGCTGGATATACTGCCCCAAATTAGTTATTTGATACAGTAAATCCTGGAATTAGACTAAGGAAAAGAAATCTGTTACAGTTTGTGCATATTTTGCCAATAACAACCCTTAACCCATAGGGAGATTACTCTAAATTTCACTTGAAAATAAATTGAGCACGTGCCACACTTGACCTCTGCTTTCTTCATTGTAGGCTTTAGGTGGAGGTGGAATAACTCTAATGCAGAGCATTATGCACATAATGCACGCATTATATGCAAGCATGTACATAAATTTAGTTACTTATTTTCAAAACTCATATTGTTAAATGCAAGTACAGTAACAGAATGTGGTCATGCAGAGAATTATTTTAATCCAGCAAAGTTTTCTTCAGTATGTTTCTTAAGATTGTAATATGTAGAAATAAATACGCGATATGATATTTTGGAACAGCCATTAAAATACACTTAGAGCTGCCAGCTCCTAAGGTTTAATTCTTGATTAGAAAAAATAATCCTGCTCTTTCTTTTCATCATTAGGTGTTGTCCAAGGAGTAATAACTGGAGTAAGAGGTCTGTGCAATGGCCTGGGACCAGCACTGTATGGCTTTATTTTCTTTCTTTTTCATGTGGAGCTTAGTGAATTGCCACCTGATCAGACTTCTGGAAAAAAAGCAATGCAAGATCCCAGTGATAAGGTAGATTTAAAATTTGATGTAAAGCTTGCAATGTAGACACTGATAAAAGGGTGAAAATCTTGTTATTTTTGGTTGATTTAAAATCTTGATATCTGATTCTTGAACTATGTATTTCTCATTTGTCACCTTTATTGAACCATTAAGATCACTTGTAAGTTAAATTTGATAGTAAATATTCGGATTTACAGTAGTAGCAGCTTTGGTCTCAGTATTTAACAGAATCGGTTAACTTTCACGTAAGTCTACTCAAAACACAGCTGTAATTCTGATTTACAGTGAAACATGACATTTTCACAATAGGAAGATAATTTTTGGTAACTCAGTAAATTGTAACAGTTTATCTTTTAACCTCACAGCAATAGGTTAATTATGGGTGTTTGTTTGTTCGCTCTTTGGAGTTTTTTTGTTTTGGTTTTGTTTTGTTTTTATTTTTTAAACAGCACTTAACAATGCTGTTCTGTTCACCATCCTTCCTTACCTGGAGGAAGAGAGAAGTTAATCCTATACACGATTTCTCTGGAAGTCTTGGGCTTCATCAAAAAAATGTGACCAGCAGGTCAAAGGAGGTGATCCTGCCCCTCTGCTCTCGTGAGACCTCACTTGGAGTATTGTGTGCAGTTCTTGTGTCCTCAACATAAAAAGGACGTGGAACTGTTGGAACAAGTCCATGGAGGAGGGCCATGAGGATGATCATGGGACTGGAGAACCTCCCGTATGAAGACAGGCTGAGAAAGTTGGATCTGTTCAGCCTGGAGAAGAGAACCTCATAGCAGCCTTCCAGTATCTGAAGGGGGCCTATAGGATGCTGGGGAGGGGCTCTTTGTTAGGGTTTGTAGTGATAGGACAAGGGATAATGGGTTCAAACTTAAAACAGGGGAAGTTTAGATTGAATATAGGGAAGAAGTTTTCTTACTGTGAGTGTGGTGAGTCACTGGAATGGGTTGCCCAGAGAAGCTGTGAATGTGCCATCCATGTTCAAGGCCAGGTTGGACAGAGCCTTGGATGACATGGTTTAGTGGGAGGTGTCCCTGCCCATGGCAGAGGGGGTGGAACTATATGATCTTAAGCTCCTTTCCAACCTTTACTATTCTAAGATTCTGTAAGTCCCTCCAATCTCTTTTATCTTTCCTATTTGGCTTCCAAAATATCAAATATATTCTTACCAGAATTTGGAGGATCTTATGGACCATTTTTTCTTCCTTGCATGATTGCTCTGACCTCTTCAGCTATTATGATTACTTCATTAAAATACTAAGAATTTGGTGGGGTGCTCTATAATTTGCTCAAGTGAACCAAATAGAGTAAGGAGGCAAAGACAGTCTTTTTCTTGTACAAAAAGGAAACTGTAGTGATATATTTGAAAACCTTTATAATAACGATTTCAGGTTTTTAAGAGCTTTGTCATGCTTCAATTAGTAAACTTTTGCTCTTGAACTTTTTTTTAAAGCATTGAATCACATGATTCTATGATTCTATGAGCTTTTCTTGGGGACGGGAAGTCTGTTGCCTTTTTGACTTTGTACACTCATTGCTCTCACAAGTAATTTCAGTATGTTTTGTTTCTGCAAGAGTGTTCATGTGGTTCTTTTTGTTGAAGTAGCCCAACTATGTGCAGTGAAGGAACTGAGTTTCAGTAAGTTATAAATGAGTCAAAACTTACATCTGGAATTTTCTAAAGTGTTTGGTTGAAGAAATTCTTGTACTCAAGCCTAGTGTTAGAGCTTCTGAATGAAATAATGATTTTTCTAAGCTGCTGTCGTGGTTTAAGCCATAAACCAGCCACGCAGTTTGTTCACTCACTTCCCCCTTTTTCTTCCCTCTGCTCCTGG